>JAUESI010000018.1:9020337-9033288 GCA_032275145.1 Synergus laeviventris | reverse complement strand
ACTTTATCTTGATGAAAAAGTCGTGAAAATTTTCATTGAAACATTAAAATGTTTCACAGTGAATGTGCTCAAGAATACTTTAAAATAATGCAAGGAAAGCATCCTGTGCAAGGTTTGAATTTTCCCGCCGCCATCTTTAAAACATTGCAATGTTTTACGAGACCTTGAAAGTTTCGTGAAACTTTTCATTGGACTAAAGTTTCATGAAATTTTACACCCCTAACCCTAAATGCAAGCAAGTGGAATGGAGCAGCCATGCTGCTGCACACATGTTTCAGTCTCAAAACATTTGTGCCAATTTGTGGTGATTTGTGGTGACATGCAAACTGCAAACATCGCACAGTTTTCTACGTTTAAAATTAAATATATATGCTTTTGCACATGTGAAGTACTTTAAACGTGAAACGTGGTCCAAAAACTGAAACTATCCGTCAATAAAAATAGATATCTGAAATAAGCGAGACGCATTAGCTATTAGCACCGAGACTGGTGCATTTCATCGTGCTTATGTCACAGGTGAGTTATTATTATTTTTCTTGTGAGTAACATTCACTGAATTACTTATCAAAATAACTCACGCTATTAATTACTTCCCTACATTGTTGGTTGTGGAGTCTGTTACTGATTAGTTGAAAATATTAATGACAGAATAATACTTTTTCTAAAACTCGTACCTAACCTTAACGCTCCTTTGTTTATGTGATAAAATTTGGGCTATTTTCTTCTATGGCTTTAATTTCATTTAAAATGGTTGTTTTTTTTCAAAAATCTTGACAATTCTAATATGCTTTTCATTTATAAACTGGTTATCGATTAAAAAATTAACATTTTAAGTGTGCTATTGTCACTGTTATCGCATTATCTAAAACAGATTGTTAAATTACTGAAAGCCTTTAAATTAAAAATCCTCAAAATTTAAGCGATACAAAGTAGCTATTATTCCTATGATCCTATCAGGTCTTTAAGAAAGATCCTTTTTTCATTTCAAAGAGGAATCAACACCTATTCAAAATCTTTCCGAAACCTTACATTTGCATAAACCAATTATTTTGTTCATAGAGTTCTTAATATGCTTAAGAAGCTAAACCTGAACGAGGAATTCAATGTCATGTTAAAAAAACTACATAGATATATTTTTCAGGTACTACTTTTGCTATAGGTACAATGCCAGGGAAAATAAAAGTTAAAATCCTAGCAGGGAGAAATCTCCCTGTTATGGATCGCTCAAGTGACACGACTGATGCCTATGTCGAAATCAAATTTGGTAATACAACTTATAAAACCGATGTTTGTCGAAAGACGTTAAATCCTCAATGGAATTCGGAGTGGTATCGGTTCGAAGTTGACGACTCTGAATTGCAAGATGAGCCTTTACAAATTAGACTGATGGATCATGATACTTATTCAGCAAATGATGCGATTGGCAAAGTATACTTAAATTTAAATCCTCTTCTTTTACCTGGAGTCCCACCACCTGTAAAAAATAACTGGACTTTGGAAGCGACAATGAATTCCAGCGTTGGAACTCAAGGAGGTTTCACTATTGCAAAAATGAAGAAAATATTTTATTAAAATTTAATTTGCTACGATCCGTTCTTCAAAAGAATCTTTTGTATATTTTAGGATCAGTAATGACTGGTTGGGTACCAGTTTTCGACACAATGCATGGAATTCGTGGAGAAGTCAATGTGATAGTCAAGGTTGAATTGTTCTTAGATTTTAATAAATTTAGGCAGTCTTCATGCGGAGTGCAATTTTTTTACTGTGAGTAAAAATAAGTAGAGGAATAATTTCCTTCCGAATCATTCAAATAGCGTTAAAATTTATTTGAATAAGTACCATTACTTTAATCATCTTTAGCACCTAACGTGCCACACGGGTACCACGCACAAGTAATTCACGGATTTGTCGAAGAATTAATAGTGAGTGATGATCCAGAGTATAAGTGGATTGATAAAATTAGAACACCAAGAGCATCGAACGAAGCACGACAAACCTTATTTTTCAAGCTCAGTGGGGAAGTTCAGAGAAAAATTGGATTGAAAGCTTTAGAGCTAGGAGGAAACGCCGTGATAGGGTCAGTTCAATCGATATGCTTAAAAAAATCCTATTATTATACCTGACTACTTAATAAGCGAAGGTAAATTTTCTTTAGATATCTACAAAATTTTGATTTGGAAGGAGAATCTGGGATTGTTGCTAGAGGAATTGGTACTGCGATTTCTCTAGTAAAAATACATGATGTTTCTAACATATTACCCGAGGGCCCAAATGTCGAAGAGTAAGTATAATAATTTCTTTCATTGTTGATACCAATGGATATAAATTTTTGTAAAATTAAGTTAGATAAATTATTTAAAAGCTAGCACCTGAGCGAATATTTTAAATATCTTTGCTGAGAGTTGTCGTCAATTATAGATGACATTTCTTCCTCTATTAAAATCTGTTAGAATTAACCATATGAGAAATTCCCAAGGATTAATTAGTCTTTTTTATCTTTCCCACCTGCATGGGTTTGTACAGGCTTGTAACGTTCTGTTCTAAACCTAAAAAAAATCTTGATAGTCCTGAATCTGACGACAGTATTCCTCTGCTTTCTCACTCTCCTGTATTTACTCCTAACGCCTCTCCAACCAACATGCATACCACATACGTGAGCCATAAATTTCCAGGTTACGGAAAAACGACTCCAATAAATCCTAAAGCAATCATGAGAGTAGCAGACTACAGAAGTTTTGAACAAAGCAAAGATTTAATGCGCCCATTGCCACCTTCACCATATAGTCTTGGTTTAAATTTTCGGAAAGCAGGAGGTTCCAGCTTATCACTATCCGACGACTTGATGGATGAATCTTCTATGAGGTCTTTATTGGCATTAGAAGATTTGAGATGCCAACCAGGAAGAAACAGATTTTCACGTGGCTTAAGAAACCTCAAATATTTACAACAGAATGTTCTTTCCAAAAGAGTCTCTCAACTTAGAATGAAGGCGACGGACTCTCTTGATGAAGAGAGTGATGTTGACAGTACAAATTCTAGTACATGGTCGATTTATGGTTCAGAATCCGCTAGATCTTCGATTGTTGATTTGCGTCAGAACATAAAAAGAAAATCATTCTCACGTTCCAAGAGCAGTAACGAAGGAATGGTTGCTCTTTTAATTAAATCTGTTCATGCTGGATTTCCTTTAGACAGTGTAAAGGAAGATCGAGAAACTCCAACACCTTCTCCTGTCAAATTTTTAGGGGATTCTTCAGATTCTTCAAAGAAGTTTAAAAATCCTGATGAAATCGTAGAGAAATCTGATAATCAAAGTAACAAAGTGCTCACAAATTCTTCCAAGATAAATATTGAGTTAATTGACAGTAGCTACAATAATGATTTCTCAATACCGATGATGTCATCTTCCGAGACTGACACTTCCTCTGAAGACGAGGAACCTTCCGAATCAAGCACGAATTACAATATTCTTGATGACTCCACATCTTTAAACGAATTAGTTTTACCTGATTTAGGAAAATCAGTACTAGGAATTCACAGTAAGGTAGAATCAACAAAAAATAATTTTCCTGAAACTTCATCAATGATTTCTAAAGATAAAAAGCTGCCAATTACTAGAAAAGATTCTCTGCAGACTGATGGAAGCACCTCTACTGATCCAACATCCTCTGACTTAGATTCAGACTTTTTTCATGATAAAGTTGAGAGCAGTTTTAGAATTTTTTATGATGAACCTAAGAAAAATAAACTTATTCTGCAAGATACAAATACCAAATTCGATTTGGAGAATATTGCAATTCCTTTTAATAAATTGGAAGAGGAAAAAGAGCTAGTGCCGTTTCCAGAATCAGTTGAAGAGAGGGAAAAAGTGACTAACAATTTAGGAAGCACTGAGGATGAAAACAGTAAGGCAAAAGAAATTAATGAAAAAGAAACGATTGAAAGCGATAAAAAAGTTTTGGAAGATGATCTTCATTTAAAACGTCGTTTAAACGAAGCTCTTTTCTTTTTTGGACAAACCGGCAATGACGAATGTTCAACACCAGGTGAAACTCAAGTAAGTATGCCAGAAAGTACTCTAGAAAATATTCCGAAAACTATTATTCTTCGGACTGAAGATGATAAGACTACTGAGTTGACTATTATAACTCAAAAAGAAGAAATTGAAATATTTACTGTGCCTCTTTTCAAAGATACAAATACTAAAGCAAAAATTATCATTCAGCCAGAAGTAGTAGAAAAATCGAGTGCGCCTGGTTTTGAAGACAACAAAATTAATCTATCAAAAGTTAATAGTCAAGAAGAAATCATTGAAATATTCAACGAGCCTTTTTTTCAAGATAATAAAAGTAATATATTAACAGTATTTAATCAAGAAAAAAAAATTGAAGATCCTATATCTGCAAATATACCTGACTTGGATCATGTAAACGAAACTCTCTTCAATTCTGATAAAATAGAAGAGAATCAATCGTTATTGGATAAGAATGATATTGAAAGAAATCAGAATACTCTCGATAATCTGTCATTCTCGATTTCTAAATCTGGTTTAAAGCCAAATGAATCTCTTCAATTTAAAACAAACGAGAAAAATGGGGAAAATGAAATACATCGAAAAGTCTTCAATACTTCAGTAGATAAAACAAATGACATGACTTTTAATTTTATTCAATCAACAGCAGTGCAAGATACTTCAAATGAACTTCTTTTGTCTTTTGATTCAACAGAAGAGAAACATAACAATCAGTCAGAAGAATTAAAAATCCCCTTACTTGATCTACAAGACACGTCGAATTCATCAAACTCTGCCCTTGAAGTTTATCAAAGCCCTGCTTCAGTAAACTTAGAGCCAATACTACCAAAAAGTAACATACTTATTCGAGATAATTTTCTGAAGGAACAGTCACAAAAAGAAGAATCAGAAAAGAAGCTGAAACAGGAAAGAAAAACTTTAGTGCGACAACTTTCACAATACGAAGAAACTCTTTCACCGGAATTAACTGAAGTATCATTGAATATAACGACTCAACCCCTTGAAAGCACATTAGATAAAAATAAAAACGCGTTAAATGTAAAGAATATAAGAGAAGTTGTTTTGAAAGAAAGTAAATTATTCACCTATCAACCCTTACTTTCGCGCCTCGAAAAAATAAATACAAAAAAGGAATTCTGTGAAGATAAAGGTCCAAGAAAAGTGGAAAGAACAGATACAGTAATTTATAAGGGTCCTCTCGATGAAAAGGGCAGGCCTATAACTCCTAAGGTGGAAAAACGACTAGTAGTCCCAAAACAAACTTCGTCAGACTTATCACCAATTCCAATTTTCGTAGAACATTTCTCTGAAAAGAATAATTTGTTAAAAGTTCCAATAGTTCACACTCTCGATGTAAATGTAAAAAGTACCTACACAAAAAAAGAAACCGAATTAGCTGAAAACATGGTTCATAGAGAGCATCAGATGGAAGGGTTAAGGAATTCTGAAATCCTGCATCACAAGTACAGGAGAATCTGCATGCTAGACTTGATGAAAATAATTGACACAAAGATGATGGTTCATACATCCCATCACCATAAAAGGGATTCTTTTAGAAGTACTAGAAAGAGAAAAGACAGAATATTTAAGAACTTCACTCCATCACCAGATTCTATTCATAGAGCAAGATCTCACAGAAGAAGATCCAAATCAAGATCACCGGAGATGTATCCTCATGGCAAATTTCCTTCTACTTCGACCTTAAATTCTGTCCATGCATCTTCTATCCACTCATCTTCTATCCATTCATCCCATCATCATTCCGTAAGAAAGCATGCTTCGTTGCAAACACATAATCAGACTGTTGAAACTCCGTTTAAACATATTCATGACAACTCCCAAGTTTCTAATCCAGTTTTGATGAAAGAAGATTTGCAGTTAATTAAGAATATTGAAAACCCGATGGAACGTGAAATTCGCAAATCGTCTGCAGAAAAAGTAGCAAATAGTCTACAAAATAACGGTATTAATAATTCTAGTGTTAATATTGAATTGCGTGAATTAAAATTCAATAATGTCAGATTGAATAATACTAGTGCATCAATTCCGATACTGGAAATTGAAGAAACTCCATTAGAAAATTGCTCTCGTGTGTGTAGCTTACAAAAACTAGTAAAAGGTCAGATTGAATTCACTAAAATCACTAACGCTGCTGTTACTGACAATTTGCGTGTGTCCTGCTCACCTCCTCTCCTCAGACAGCAAGAAGAAGCCTCTATGAGTCCAGTTCATGTTACAACGAATGCCACGAACGTTACCAATTCTTTGACTTCAAAAACTCCACATTTAGCGAATTCGAAAATCAACCCTGCAATTCCACTTCATAGGAGATCGAGTGATTCGGATCTTAGTATTACACCAAAAGGTGGGTTTTTCTTGTATAATGTTCTTCTACTATAGTTATTAAACCGGATGTCTACTCAAATCCTGACAAAAATTTCCTTATAATAATTATTCAGGTATTATTTTTCCTAACATTTATAATCCAGATGAAAAAAAAAAATGGTCTAAATATAAAAATAAAATTGCTTAATGATGGTACTACAAAAGTAGACACTTTTAGATTTTAGACACTTTTTTAACGAAGGAAATTAGATGGCGGAAATAAAGAGAAAAAAAGCAAACTACTGATTTAAAAACTGTTTATGTAGACGATGATCTGATATTGAAATTGAATACAAGGTGTTCAGTTATTCATAATATAAGTATCAAAATTATGAAAAATGAAACCTTTCAATATCATCGTATGTAAGACAAATACAAAAAAATGTCAATTTATTTTGGGAAAATGAGAAAGAACTCTTTTTTCTGTTTCATTTACTTTGTTAACCCGCCAGGATATTATAAGTTCTTTCGTGAACGTGAGTACTGAGAAGAAAAACCGTTGTATTATGTTTCCTATTTTAATTGTTGTACTTGTTGTACTCATACATGATCATATCCCTAGACATAAATTGATCTACATAATTTAGTGCTGTTAAGAAACAACTGCAAATCTAAAAAAACACTACTTATAAACAATAAATATCAATACACACAATCTATGTTATATTGTTCGGTTTATAAAATAATAAATAATTCTCTAGTCTCAGGTCACTTTTCCATTTACATGAAGACTCTGTTTGTCAATGTTTATTTTTATTGTGCATGTAGCCACCATAGCGCATTAATTTTCTACGTATAAAATGATCCTTCGTATTTAGTTCGGTGTTGTAAAAACATTATCAAAATAAACTTCCATCTTATAATATCTTCTCAAGAACTAATTCTATCTTTTATGTTGCTATACAGAAGTGAACTATAATCTTAACAAAGTTAGCTAATCTTAATCTTTTTAAATCAAGTTTTTTTAAACATATCTCTAGGTAACTCATTAGCAGGAAGTGACAGATCAATGGGAGGATATTTGAAACCGACGACCGCAATTCGAACAATGAATCAAGATGCTCTAGACATGCTCGAATATCCATTTATCACCATGCAGCAATATCCACCCGGATTTGTGTTACACATAGGTATCTAAAAACCAATTTATAAATCATATGAGAAGTATCGTTAATATGAGAAATCCTGATCACTGCCTTTTATTAAATCTCAGGCTAATTATTTAATTTGTCATTAAAAGAGGGACATTAATTATTTTCTTTAATGTTTAAATTCTACTTTCTGAAATTTTATAATAAATTTGATTATTTTTTCAAAGGGGGATTGGTGAGTGCAAGATCTGTTAAATTGTTAGAAAGGAAATCGAATCTAGAAGAACCGGAAGGACGTGATTCTTGGTGGACTGAAATTAGAATGGAGGTTCGCTCACACGCGAGAGCATTGGGTTGCAATGTTGTTATTGGTTACAGAGAAGAAACCAGTATTAGGTACTATATTTATAATTGATATAGTTTTAAGTAAATCCTATTCTTCCTAACACCTTGGATATTTTTATTAAATATGTTTTTAATAAATTAATTCCCAGTGACGACGTTTGCGTTCTAAATGCATCCGGAACAGCTGCAGTGATCAATCTTCACAATACAGGCCAAGATCAAGACACTTTTATCCTCAATCGAGCTCAGCAAGGTATGGCTGCTGCTTCGATTGACTCCGACCGCGAAAAAATACAGCAAAAGGCAAACACCAAAAACGACAAGAATGAAAATGAAGTGCCTTTGCTGAATCAAATAGGTGGAAAAGTTAAACGTTCATCTGAAAGTAATGACTATGAAATTCCCTATAGCCTTCCTATCAGCAGTTGCAGCCTTTGCCATTTACCCTACAACGAATCCAGTGTACCATTTAAAGTCAACGTCACAAAATGTGCTATTTGTCGTCGAGCAAAAGTTGCAGATGTCTTGTTCACTACAATAGAACCTCCAGAAAACGTCCCAATAACTGGAAGAGGATGCTTCATACAAGCAATCGTTTGTAAATGTAAAAAAGACTTGCGAGGAGAATTGAACGCAAAAGAGATCTCGGATTGCCTTCCATTTCTCGAGTACGAATTGCACAGTTTGTTGGTCAATAAACTAAAAGTCAAAGGAATGAATGCAGTCTTTGGATTGAAAGTGCAAGTCTCGATTGGAGAAAGATTGATTATTGGAATGGCTGTTGGTACTGGTGTTTATTTAACTGCGCTTCCGCCACCGACTCTACCTCAAATAGCGTCTGGAAATTCTTGGCACAATGAAGAACAGCTTAACGAGATTCAGAAGAATCTTGTAGAAACTGTTAAGAAAAATAGGGAGTTTTATAAACTCAAGACTACCGTAAGTATAGAATAATTTAGAGTGTATAAGAACTCATATTCAATTAAGATAATTTTATTTGTCGCCTTTGTATAGGATCTTGAAAACGGGAGATCCAGGTCAGACACTGATGAATCAGATGACGATCTTCCGGAAATGGATTTGAGTCTAGGAGCGAAAGATGCCTGTGTTCTTGAAGTCGATGACCTCGAGGATATGGACAGAGTATCTTTGCTAATGGATGATACTCCACCGGATGACTTCCATGTAGTAAATACGCAGACAATTCCTGGCTTAGAGGATCTCGAAATTATCAGAAATTTGCAAATGTTTACTCAAGTTTCTAGAGCAAAAATCCCCGTGGGTCAATTCGGTTCTATGCCCTCGAAATATTTTGCAAGGCTACTTCAGGTAAATAGTAGCCTATATTAATCATATAAATAACAGGAATCACAGTGGATTTTCACTATAATGTAAAAAAGAAAAGGGAACCGACTGTGATCCTTGAAATAATTTATAATCAAATAAACGGCATTTACATAATTCATTTAGTAATGGAAAATATTAAACAACTAAATTATTTCGTAGACCGTTTATTTTAAATTGCGACGAATGGTTCCTTGCGCTCTCTGCGACCTGAAATTTAGAGTTGCTCTTCCCGAACAAGACGAAATTCAGTTGTCTGTCGTGGGCATGGCTCTTGGATTAGGAGAACCTTCAAAGTATTCTAAACACAGAAGGAAACTTATGTCATATTCCTCGAGCAAAGATCAACTTAAAAAATCAGGTATTTAATAACTAAATCACATATCAATTTCAAAGCATTTATGTTTGAAAATGCATTTAATTTTAAAAATCTACTCTTTCTATTTAGATGACTACGACATGATATTTACTCTCGACGAAGATGTCGAAGCAGCAGAGTCTGTAACAACAAACACAACTGATACTACACCAAATTCATCAAATACTCTTTTATTTTCTCAAAAGCCAAGACCCCGATCTCCACTCCGAATAAAGTCTCAGACAATGCACAGACACAAACATGTAAGCCTACTTTTAAATTTTGCAAATAATTCATAAAATCAAGAGTTTGATTAGAGAATCAATAAAAATGATTCATTTTAACTCCTATCTCTTTCTGGAATGGTTTTCCGTTTGAGCAATATTACTTGGGCATATTTAATGTTATCTGAGAGTAAACTCAAATGTATTTCTTACAGGTGCCTATAAAAGAGCGCTATGGAGTAGACATTACACCACTTTCGTATTTACCTGGTGGAAGGATCGAGAGATACCTTGGAAATCTCAATTTCTTTTTTATTAGAGAAAGCACATCTATCCGTGAAGTAAGTAAAAACTATCTTCTCTCTCGAAAATCGAATTATCGATCCTATTTTTAAATAATTTGTTGCACCTTTTTTTAAGAATGGTGGTATTAGTGGATTTACTCACAGCTTTGTGAATGAAGTATTGTCAATCGTACGAGCACATGTAACGGCGTTAGGTGGGAATGCAATGGTAGCATTTTTTATGACGCAGTGCGTCCTTCTTCATAGCCCACATAAAAATCATGTAAGTTTTTTCATTTTTTATTTTACATGTGCAAGGATTTTACAGGAAAAAACTTTAAAGTGAGTTTTATTTTTTGAAAGGCTGATAGATCTATCGAATGACAGATATTCAGTTGAAAAACGAAATGTGAGATTATTTAATTTAGAATATTTTCTTTCAAAGTATTTCTGTTGTAATCGTCGCTTTTGTGAAAGGAGTAGTTTAGAACTTCAAAGGATCAGGAGCTTTATCTAAAGTCGAAGACTTCTAGTGTGAAAACAGAGACGTATGCAATTGAAAACCTATACGTTCTTTACAAATCCAACCTTTACTTTTTCAGACAGATTAAAAGTTCCATCGATATAAAGTAGATTTCATTTTTCTATAAATTTCTATTTAACTTTGAGTTTTAAAAATGTTAGCCTAGAATTTGAATAATACAAATTTGTATAAATATAACATCAGTATTACTTATTCAGAATATAAAGTACATGTAAATCATTCAAGTTTTGATATCGTAGTTACAAGTGATATGAGATTTAAACTCTATAAGTTTAAACCTTTGCAAGAAGCCAAGTTTAAATTAGAAATTGGATTTTAACAAGAATTCAAATTAACTTTTGAGTAGATCGACCGACGTTTCTCTCTCAGAGATGCAAGTTACCCTTGAAGAGCTAGAGAAAGCCATCTTTCGCTTATTATAGAAACGTAATATCCTGAGACGAAAGAAAGGCTAAATTCGTTAGAATTTGTTGAACTTCCGCCTATAAATGAGAACGATGAAAACTATTATGTGCGCGGAAAGTGGGATTTCGATTCGTGAACAGTTTGCGTTGTTCCGCTAATAAAATATAGTAGATTCGGTTATTGCATTATTGAAAATAAATTATACATTTTTCAATAATTAATTTAAATATGAACTATTTTTCGAAAAGAATATTTATCTGGAATGAAAAGAATCAAGTTATTCAATAGAAACGGTAGATACAGAACAATTGTGATTATTCTCGGCATTTATATTGTCCCTCTAATAAAGGCTAACGTGATTTAAAACACTCGTTCAATGAAAACAGAAATACAGACGTTCTCTATTACCTTTTTGTGACACTGGAAGGTCACAAAGATCATTGAATTATACGTACACAGTAAATTCAAAAGTGTGTGATATGAATATTGTTATTTGCCAACTTCCTGACAAAAGTGAGTTCAAAGCTCAGTAATATACTGTTTAGTATTCACGACATGGCGCGTGCTTTCGCATATGTACAAGATTAAAGTTTTTTAATTCCGTCTTAAGAGATTTGATATTCCAAGAAAAACCATATATACCGAACAATTAATTACATTTATTATAAAATAGGAGTGTAAAAAATTTATTTTGAGTCAAGTTCAGCTAAGTTTAAAGTTTTCAAGTTAATTCAAATTTTCAAGCTGGTTTAAGTTGATGAGTTTTGTGAGCTAAGTTTTAAAAAACTTAACATAACTGAAGTTAACTTGAACTTAGCAAACTTCAACTCAAGCAAGTTCAAGCTGAGAAAAATTTGGCACACCGCTACTATAAAACTTCTTCAAAATTATATTATATACATATAATATGGCCCCAAGAATGTCTAAAAATTTCTCGTAACTTTAAAAGATTCTCAGATATGGAAAATTGTATGCTGAATTTCTGAAAACTTTACTAGACTTCAGGAAGTTTTCCAAGCGGTGAAATTTGGTTTCAGAAAATTTTTTTTATATTTCTTTTACAAAGAATTCGATGCTTTTGAGAAACTTATTCTAAAGAAACAAAACTCTTTTATCTACTATGCACCTCGATTATAAATTCCCTTTCTAGAATCAAATGTACTATCAATCGATCCTGAGAGGTTTACATCATAAATATAAAATTAATTACTCTGCTGCCATTCCCAATGTTGGTGGTTTCATCCTTGCTAGTTCTTATTTATTTAGCAGATTTGTTGAACCTCTTGTGAAAAGCACTGATGATTAATAAATATGATGACCTATGTTATTCATTGAAGCGCACTTGACGGATCTCGTGTTTCAGGGTCAGTGTCTAATTAACGTAGGCGGTGACGTTGTTTCCGTCTCATATTTCGGAGATGAAAGACAAACTGGAAATACGATTTGCTGACCCCAACCACCTCATTCAGCACCACCATAGCCCATAAATTCGCTGAGTCGTGGCATATTTGACTTTGCCAAGCCGATCTCCATGGTGGATTGATTTTTTCAATTCAGTAAGTGTTCATTATATCTATTTCTTTACAATCAACAAGGATTTTCGTAAAGAATAGCCATTTATCATTTGATGGAAGGAAAATTTCTTGATAAACTGTCTGCAGTTTTCAGATCAAATTGCTCTACAATCATTAATTTGACTTGCAAAAGTCTCAGGTGTTCAAAGGTTAGATTCATTATCTGCAGTGGCGCAACTGTAATAAAATCCTAATCACCTTCCTTGTTCGCAAGCAGAAAATAAGTAATTTGAATTTAAAATTAATTTTTCAGTTCTTAGATTTAATCTATTTTTATTTCATATATAACAATTTTGTTCATACTATCATTATTATAGTGTTATCAATTGTTACCAAGTGCAATTTCATCTTTGACTTAAAATGA
>JAUESI010000018.1:9005533-9019640 GCA_032275145.1 Synergus laeviventris | reverse complement strand
AACCATTTACACTTATATGCCATTTCCTAATTTATTTCCGCATTCTTTTAAGTTTATTTTTTAAATATGGCGTAGAGTATGCCCTTAAGGGTGTTTGGTCAAAGTTTCAATCTTGAAATTCGATTTCCTCATTTTACTTAACAAATATTGCAATTAGATATTTTTTCGCACTGCAGCGCTACTCTCTTTTGAAATATGTAGCATTTTGAGTGAAAAAATATTTAATATTAATACTTTTCACACAAAACAAAGAATTTTAAATCTAATTTCAAAATTCAATCTTAATTTTACAAAAAAAATATGTATTGAAACTAGGCATTGTTTTCGTCTTATAACTTATAATTGTATTTTTAAATATTTTAAAAATAATATTTGTTGAGTAAACTGAGGAAATAACATTTTAAAGAACTTGGCTCCAACACCTCATCTCTGCCAACACCATATATTACTTATCCCATCCTTGCCTTACCGGCATTTTTTTCTCTACAATGTTACTTCTAAATTTATGACATTCATTGAGATATCAAATTGAAAATTTCTAAAATCAAAGACAATATGCTAAGGTACATATATCTGAACCAAAATTTTTATTGAAATAAAAATAAAAATTTGAAAAAATATATATATTTTTTATAATGTACATATTTAGGACCAGCTAAACACACCTTAATGCTTTATCTTTAATTAAAAAAAATTTCCATTCGATATTTCAATAAATTTAGAAGTAACAATCTCCTTTAAGGAGAAACTTAACAAACCAATATTACTAAAATAATGATGAAATAAACTAATATTTTTAATAAATTTAAAATAACTTTATGATAGGAATGTTAAAATATTCCAAAAGCGTAGAAAACTTCGCCTTCAGTGTGTTAGTGTTTCACAATTTATATTACTACCTAGGTTACAAAGCAGGAGCCACAGTTCAAGCCCAACATTTTAATTAAGTGCATTTTTATCTTCATACACTAATACTTATGTCCAATTAACTAATTCAAAATGATGATATAATACAGTAATAAAAAAAATGTTCGGCTTCTCTTTTAAACCACTTCGTAATTGTTTGTAAAGAAAACTGTGTCCACCGAGTGTTTTACAGGACTTTCGTCTTCAACGAGCAATACATCAAGCACCTGTAAAGAAACAATACATGAATTATAATTGTGCAGCTGAATTATAAAATTTCAAAAAATTAGAAAGGATTAAAAAATCTTTACATACAATAATTCAAAGAATACAGTAAAATTTAACAAATTAAAAAAAAATATTTTTAAAATTAACAATAATTCAGCGGAATAAAATTTAGGAATTATTTTTAAAAAATTCAAGACAATTAAAAATAAATATAACTGAATTTAATCAAATTAAAAACTAGATTCAAAGGATTTTATAGAATTTCAAAATAACTCAGTCAATGCAAAAAAGTACCTAGAACTTAAAACGAATTATGTACTGTCAATTGGTATGAATTCAAAGAAATTGAACCGAATTTAACATTTTTCAAGTGATTGAAGGAAATTTTAAGGAGATTTCAAGGAAAATAAAGAAAATTTTTTTAAATTAAAATATTTTTTAAGATATATTAAAAAGCTGCAAGAGATTTCAATGGTTTTAAGAAGATTTGAAAAAGTTCAAAAGATAATTTAGAATATTTTTAAGATTTTAATTAAGTCCAAGCGATTTTGAAAGATGCCAAAGAATTTTTTGAAAATAAAAAACTTTGCAAAAGATACCTGCAATAATTTTAAGAACTTTAAAGTAATTTAAAGATATTTAAATGATTTTAGATTACTTAAAGAATTTTAAAAAGTTGCAAAATATTTGCAGTAACTTCATAATATTAAAATATATTTAAATGGATTTAAAAAAAAATGTTTAGGCTTTCAAGAAAAATTGCAAGATTTCAAAATATTTTTAAAACATTCAAAATAATTCAAAATAGCTAAAGAGAATTCCAAATAATTTATAGGCATTCAAAAAAGACTTTCCAAAAATGTTTAATGAATGCTATGGAATTGAAGAAAAGATTGAATATAATTCAAAAGCATTTGACAAAAAATATAATTTAAATCCAAATTCAAACAGAATTTGATAGAATTAAAAAAATATCAACTAAACCCAAAAAAAAATTAAACTAAATTAATTTTTTCTCAAAGAATTCAGAAAAATTCCGGGTCTCTAAATTAAATTCCAGGTCAATTCCCGTTTTTTCCAGGGAAAATCGCCAATCTAAACGCGTTATTGTGTAAAAATTTTAGTGAATTCAAGTTACCTTAATTTTGGCATAAGACGTCTTCGATGAAAAAGAAACATGCAGAGGGAAGAAATCGGAGGGCGTTGAAGAAGGAGCAGAAAATTCCACAGACCCAGTCTTAGTCGTTGCGTCTACAATTGGTAAAGACCACGTCAACGTATTTCTGCGAGAATCGTGATTGTACTGTCCATCGCATTCGTTGACAACTGGGTTGCATCCCAAAGGAAGTGGAATGCTAATTTGAACGTTATTTAATTCAAGATCTGTCTGTTCTAATTCATACTCGATATTAACATCACATCCTCCATCGCCATTTTCAGAAGGCCAGCAATTTACTGTAATAAGAACAAAACAATAAAATTTAAGATGTTAAAATTATGTTACCTGAAGGATTCAAGTTCTAATCTCAAAATTTGATTTCCTCATTTTACTTAAGTAATATAATAATAAATAAATATATTTTCTCTCTATAAAGAGAACCTTCTTTGAAGTAGAAGTTTGTCTTCAAAGAGAAAAAATATTTAGTGTCAATATTTGTTAATTAAAATGAAGAAATCGAATTTTGACATTAGAACTTGTATTTAAAACCCTCTAAAGAAATTTTAATCAAGAAATCTAGCATGAGACTCACTAGAAACTGGTAGAGCAGTTTCATCCTGAGTTTGTAACCTCCATTTCAAAACACCAACGTCAGTATTAAGAGGAAAAGGTTTTGCTGGGATTTTCAATCCAATTTGACCTTGCATTCTAAACAATTCTTTATCTACATTTGGATGAGTTTGGAGTTGAACACCTCTTATGTCTTTGTTCTCCAGTTGAACACGAATACGACCCCATTTCTCATCAGTAATATTTAGCGTCACCAATCCATGAAGTTCGAATGATTGAACTCCTCCGTCTCTGCTCACGCGGACGTTAAGCCTTTCTTCTTGCCTCAAATGAACCCTTTAAAAAATCAATTCTAATTAATATTATGTTATTAAAAATATTAAAGTTATTTTTAAAAAATACAAAAGAACTTGAAATAATTCAAAAATAATTTTTCTTAAATCAAACAATTCAAAAACAATTCAAAATAATTTTTCAAAAATTCAAAATAATTCACAATAATTTTTAACAAATCAAACTGAGTCGACAGTAATTTAAAGCCAATTTAGGAGAAATAAAAAAATCTCCACCGTTCAAAATAATTTTAAGTAATTCAAAGTAATTTCTAAGAACTTTTCAAAAATCAAACGAATTCAAGAGAAATAGTTCAAAAATTCACAATGAATTTCTGAAATATTAAGCAAATTCAGAATAATGTAAATAAAATTTTTTTTAAATCGTAAAAATTATTTTAAAAAGGCTACAGAATTCATAATAATTCAAAGCGAATTGATTTCAAAGCATTTCAAGGTATTTTAAGAGACTGAAAGTTTAAAGATTAAAAAAATTTCATGTGATTTCAAAAGAATACAAAAATTTTCAAGTTATTTAAAACTAATTCGAAGAATTCAAAACTATTCAAGGGCATTGGATAAACGAAGTCTGAAATTTGTGTGTTCCCTCTACGCTTACGCCAATGCACTGGCACAGCAGACAATATGGCTGCGCGGCAGATAACAGATAAATTTCAATTTCACGTCGGGAATCTTATGATTATACACAACTCCGGAATTTATACAAGAAAAATGAGAGAAATAGCCGGAATTCTGTAACTTCCAACTATAAGTCTGTAAGAGAAAATTTCGCGATTAATAACAAAGCCGTGCGACGGTTGAAAATGTCAACACAACACCATCTGAAAATGATAAAGGTTTGACATCTAGAGCGTCAGACGTTCACTATAGTATCATGCGGTATAATGTGAGTAGACGAGTGTTATTAATCACGAAATTCTCTCTTACAGACTTATAGTTGGAAGTTACAGAATTCCGGCTATTTCTCTCGTTTTTTTTTGTACAAATTCCGGAGTTGTGTATAATCATAAGATTCCCGACGTGAAATTTAAATTTATCTGCCATCTGCCGCACAGTCATATTGTCTGTTGTACCAGTGTGCATTCGTGTTGCCACAAAAATTCAGAGTTCGTTTATCCAACGCCCTTAGCTGCATTAAAATTGATAAATTGATTTCAAATATTTTCAAGAGGTTTTCAATTTGAAGGAATTTTATGTCATTTTGTTTGATTTCAAAAGATTTGAAAATATTTGAATCGAATGGCATCGAAATGATACCGAAAATATTTTTAAATTCTCCGAAATAAAATAAAATTCCTTGAAATAAATAAAAGAAATTTCATGAAACCTTTAAAACTTCTTAAAATCCCATAAAACATCTTGAACTTGTTTGTTATCCCTTAAACTTATTGAAAATATATATAAATATCTAATCTTGTAATATTCTTAAACATGTCAAAATCGCAAAGTAAATCCCCTGAAATTTGTTTAATCCCTTACAATATTTAGAAATCCTTTAAAATCTTTAGAAACGGCTTTAAATCCCATTAAATCACTTAAATTTCATTTTAATCCCTCGAAACCATAAAAAAAATTCGTTTAAATGACTCAAAATTTGCGAAAATTTAAAAATATAAATCCGGTATAAATTCCTTGAAATGTTTAGAAATCCTTGTGAATTTTTAGATGTTCCCTTTTTTTAAATTCCATCGTACGAATTTTTTTAAATATTATGAAATTGTTGCAAATGTTTTAAAACCGTTTAAAATTCTTCGAGTTACCTAAATTTAAAAATTTTTTTTAAATCACTAGAAAGTTCTTGAAATTATTAGAGGCCTTTTCCATTATTTTTGAATATTATGAAATTACAGTAAATATTTTTTTATTTTTTCAAATCATACCAAGTCCTTGAAATCTCTTGAAATCACATAAAAGTTCTAAGAATTACTTTAAATTAAAAGAAATAACATTAAGTCCCTTAGCATTTTTGTCAATCCTATAAATTCCATAAAAAATGTATTTAAAATCGTATTAGATTCCTAAAAATTCTTTGTTATCCCTCGAAATCATTGAAAATCTCTTGAAATCATTTAGAGTAGACATTTGAATTCATTCAAATTTATGTACGAAATAACGTACGGTTCTGTATTAATAATTTGCGCTGACACGGGAGCTGGTTTCGTTCCAGGTGTACCGGCATTGCTCGTGACTGTTTCGCCTTCCTCTTTAAGCTGGTCTACGAACGAGTCAACATCTCGAGACTTTCCACCCAACTTCATTGCTCCAGGACCAGCCGAAGTCGATTTTCTATCAAGCAAAATTACAAATTAGAACTGCATTTCTAATAAATAAATTAATGCAGACCTCACAGTCATTATAAGCAAAATAGAGAACGTAAGGTAACTTTTTGTCATCCATGCGGTATCTTTTTATTTTAATTTTTTTACATAAAATCACATTTGAATTTTCATAAAAATACTACTAGAATTTCCAACAAAAAATTGAACAGTTTTATTTTCAACAAAGAAAATTAATTTTCAAATAAAAGAATGAATTGTTAAAAATAAAAAAAAAATGAATTTGCAACAAAAATTAGTTTAGCTTTAATTTAAATATTAAAATTTTTTAAGATAGTAGATGAGTTTCAATAAAAAAAGTGATTTTTAACTAAAATGATGGATTTTCAACTAAACATTTACATTTTCGATGATATACATCTTTCAAACATATAACTAGGGAAATTTAGGTCAAAAAACTTATAATTTAAATTTAAATTAAGTCTAAAGCATAAAACTGCTCGGGAATATTCTAATTTACAATAATTTCAAATTATTTGTATGTTAAAAACCCTAAATCATTCAAGTATACACTTTGAAATTATTCAATCAGGCCCCAAAAGTTAGCTCATTTTTTTGAAATCTTGCATAAATGCACAAATGCTCATGTATCAGTAGTAATACTTTCGAAACCGATGTCATCCGATCGGGCTCAAACTTGCACAAAGTTTTGTTCTATTGGATAGTAGTTATCACACCAAATTTGAATGAGATCGATCAAAAACTTGTCAAGATGGGGAGGGGGAGGGGGGTGAAAGTCTTGGGATTATTCGTGAATATCATGTATTTCGGCGATTTTTTACTCTTGTAATAGCGATGAAAAAAATTTTATCTAATACATTTCCGATAGAATTTTTCACACTCTTTCGATTAGTC
This sequence comes from Synergus laeviventris, assembly GCA_032275145.1. Taxonomy (NCBI): domain Eukaryota; kingdom Metazoa; phylum Arthropoda; class Insecta; order Hymenoptera; family Cynipidae; genus Synergus; species Synergus laeviventris. Next base: position 9,013,233 of record JAUESI010000018.1, on the reverse strand, counting down.
CTATGTATTATTTCCAAAAATAAATATTTGACCTTCAAAAATGAATTTTGAAAAAATTTTTAATTTTAGAAAATCAAATTATTGAATAAGAGGTCGGGTCAAAAAAGAGGTTTTATGGATTGGGTAAAATTAAAGAGCGTAAATATTTTTATGCTAATGTCTGGTCTTCTATTGGGAGACTTCAAATGCATAAATTTTCCTCAGCCACGGAATGCGACTACTTCCCAAAAGAGAAGAAACGAAAATTAGAAAACAAAGTGAAAAAAACTGTCACTAAAAAAACGAAAGGCGGAAAGAAAGGCAGATAGAAGACCAGACATTAGCATAAAATATATATATCTGTATCTTTTATATATGTATCTTTATGTATGTATCGTTATATATGTATATATATGTATCTTTTTTTTATAATTGGCAAAATAAATGTTGAGAAATAAAAACAAGATGCTAAAAGAATAAAAGCTGAATGAAACTTTAAGATGTATAGTCATGTTTGATATAAAATTAATCAGTGATTGATAAAAAAAACTGAAAATTTGATTACATTTACAGTTTAATAATTTATTTAAGAACGCTATTTTGGCAAAAGCACTTCAAACCGAGAAAAAAGGAGGGGGGAGCGAGATGTAACCGAGTCGGGAACCAACAGGAACGAGGCGAAACCGAGAAATTCTCGGTTTGCCTCGTCTCGAACGGCATCACTACTCACCCCTGTGGATCGTCCCTAAGAAGGGAGGTAAGCTCAGAATGGTCATAGATTATAGACAGATCAACAAAGATACTGATCAGGACGCTTACCCACTCTCAATGATTGATGACATCCTAGACCAGTTAGTTAAGGCAAAATTCTTTTCGGCCTTCGATCTTAGTGCAGATTTCCACCAGATTCCGATGAAAGAAGACTGTAAGAGGTACACTGCCTTTTCAACACGGCAAGAACACTTCGAATACAATAAATGCCTTTTGGCCTGAAAAATGATCCAGGAACATTTCAGCGAATGATGGACCGGGCATTCCATGGTGTAATCGGTAAACATTGTTTCGTATATATCGACGACATGGTCATATACTCGGAAACACCTTTCAGCAACATAATCAAAATTTAGAAATTGTGTTCAAAAGAATAACTGATCTGGGACTAAAACTAGAGCCCAAGAAATGTGAGTATCTGAAACCAGAGTTAGAATACCTAAGTCACGTTATAACCAAAGAAGGAGTAACCTTCTCTAATATGGAGAAGGTTGAAAAAATACTTAATTTCAAACAATTAAAAACAATTAAAGATGTGGAATCCTTCTTAGGACTAGCCGGATATTACAGAAAGTTTATAAGACATTTTTCAACAATAGCAAAACCCCTAACGAAATTAACACAGAAATATAAACCATTTAATTGGACAACAAAATGTAAGGATTCTTTCACAATTTTGAAGATGGCCCTAACATGAGCACCAGTACTAAGATTCCCAGACTTTAAAAAACAGTTTACCCTAACAACTGATGCTTCTAACCACGGACTAGGAGTAGTCCTTTCTCAAGAGGGACACCAATGTCTCTTCATTTCAAGGACTCTTAACAAGGCAGAGGAGAACTATACCGCAAGTGAGAAAGAACTCCTCGCGATAGTTTGGGCCGTGAAACATCTTAGGCAGTATCTCCTTGGAAACGAGTTTAGGATCCAAACGGATCATAAAGGTTTAGTCTGGCTCCACAATGTGAAGGACCCAAGCTCAAGACTAGTCCGATGGAGACTTAAGCTAAGAAGAATATAAGTAAGTAATAGAATACGTAAAGGGTAAGGAAAATAAGGTTGCCAATTGTCTTTCTAGACTATTCCCATTCGATCAAACGAAATAGAAAGAGTACAAGCGGGAGAAGACGAAACACTTTCTAAAACGCCAATTATAACGGAGAATAGAATTCTGCAAGAAGAGGAAAAAATAATGTTACCACCAGGAAGAATGAGAGAAACCTCATCAGAAATGAATTCACTTACCCCTGAAACTAACCTAGAACCAAGTCAAAGGCAACCTGGTATCGATCATCTTTATGAAGATTTCATGACTTGGAAACTTTTCCATAATCAGAACCAGGTAAAATAAAAACGAAACCTAATGCGGTAGGTAATTTATGGGGACAAATTCAGAAAGAAGAATTTCTTCCATTCAACGAAGAAGAATGACTAAGAAAGTTAGGATAGATCATAGAGAAATTCATAAACAAAAAACTGACATTAATACGGTTAGTAATCGAAGACCCCTTATTTACTCCAATCGAAGAAGAAATGATTCAGGAAATGATGGAATTCCTTTCAACTTTGTTCCCCAACTTAAGCTTCCACTTGTGCTTTACAAACCCAAGAGAATTTTCAAAGGAAGAGAAAGAATCTATCTTGAAGGAAAGTCACCAGAACCATCTTGGAGAACGAAACACCCTTGATAGAGCAAAAAAATTGGGACAATGGACAGGGATGGACGAGGCAGTAAAAATATATGTAAAGAAATGCCCCATTTGCCTAATGATAAAATTGCAATGGACATCTATGGACTCTTGCCTACAACTGAAAAAGAGAATAAATACATCCTAAGCATCCAAAGCCGTTTAACTAGGTATACCGTCCTATTACATATGCAAGAGGAAACTTACGAAACTATTATAACCCAACTAATAGATATTTACATTTATACGTTCGGAGAACCTAAAACTTCACTGACAGATCAAGGTCAAAACTTCCTTTCCGAAATGATACAACAATTTGAGGAAGCGTTAAAAATAAAAAATATTAAAACATCAGCTTTTCATCCCTAGTTTAACGGTATAATAGAATGAATGCACTCTACCCTAAGAAATTTGATTAAAACAACCATGGCGAAAAATATAAAAGATTAGGACGAAAATTTGAAATTTATAACATTTATTATAAATACCACCAAGAATCAAACCACCGGATTTTCCCCATTTGAATTAACCTTTGGAAGAGAGTCTAACATACCATCTTCCATTCAGGAATCCTCCAACCTTACCTACTCCGATTTTAAAAAGAAATGAAGGAAGAAACACCACTCGTTCCTGCAAAAAGCAAAGGAACGAATAGAAGTAAAGCAAGAAAAGACCAAGAAAAGATGGAACGAAAAAATTATAAGAAAACACCCTCTGTATAAAATTCATGACCTAGTAAAATTAATGAATAATACAAAATCAAATGAATTAGATGCATCATGGAAAGGGCCAGCGGAAATCATAGATAGCAAAGAGCAAAATAACCTGCAATTAATTTTTAAGAACAAAATAGTGACCGCACACATATACCAAGTAATGCCTTATTTTTCAGGAAAAGATGATCCTGATACCGGTACCTCATTTGATGAGCAGTAGACATTAATAATAAGAATCAATATCACAAACACGTACGACAGGATAGAGGCAAAGAGAAAGTAAAAACCTCCTTATTCTAAAACTGCGGTAAAAACTGTTCTCAAAGGCATACGGTAGATAGCTTAATAGCCCGCTACAACAGGCTGAAATCAAAAGAAATCCTGTTACACAATATCATGAGAAAAACGAGATTTTACCGTGGATTGTACAATTTCGTCGGAGAGGTATCAAAGACATTATTTGGAACCCTTTCCCAAAATGACATTGACCTAGTGAACCAGGAATTTGACCAAGTTTACAGCGACAACAAGAAAATGGCAGAGGTAGTTAAGAACAATACCAAATAATAAAATTAATATTAGACAGCTCCTCTCAGGTCGTGGTATCCCTCAACGCCAGATTGATAGCTGATAACACCCTAATAAAGTATCTAGTGAACAGCTCCGACAGCTATAGAAGACAATCGATACTTCAGGATAAAATGACAATTATGGAGGTATTTATCTCTGCAATCAACGAGGACTTATCAACTGCCCTGAACGCTATAAACTTAGGGTGGAGTCATCAATAATAACACCAGCAATTATTAAAAAAACGATAAAGGATTTCGAGCGAGAACACAGAACTCGTTATCATTTCGAAGGTAAAGAAACTAATTATCAGCATATAATCGACTCTTTGGAGATCAATATCATCACAAAAAAAGGATTCGCTGATATACATCATCAAATTACCCGTCCTCGAAAACGAAGTGATGATGCTCGAGAGAATTATTCCCATCCCTGACAAACGCCCAGACGGAACCTTTTTGAGCATACTGCCTGACCATGAATACCTATTGAGAGGAAAATATGTTTACGTACCTATTGACAAAGACCAACTACGACTCTGTAAGTTAATCGGCGGTCTAGGAATTTGTAAAAGACAGCAACCTGATTTCCTGACATACCAACAGAATATGTGCGACACTAGCTTGGTAAATATGAAATCGGAAAGGAAATGTAAATTAGGTACATTTTTACTCCAGCCCGAAACCTATATTCCCATAACCAATGGTTATTTAGTTATTTTAACAAGCGTCGTAAGAATAGATAACCTATGTGCAAACATAGAAATAGAAACAAGAACCCTATCGATTGGAACCTATAAAATATCAGGGCATAATTGTAAAATCATGTCTTCACGGATCTCTTTAAACATAAGAAATAACGTATTAAATGTAACGCGATCTGTCTATCAGAATATAACGTACCTAGCTAATTTACCCGACATGACATTAATTAAAGATAAGATGATACTGCTACCAAATGTTATCGTAAGTAGTACATTAAGAAACACCCATCGAACTTTAGGAAACGCAGAAAACCTCTTAGATACATTACCAAGCCATAGAAGAATCCAAAATTGGAAAGAACAAGCCTATCACTGGCTTTGATATTTAAGAAACTGTTCCCTGGGACTCTTGACTTTTCTAGCATTGTATAAAGTAGGTTTATTCCATGCCGTAATCGACTTGTTAAAAAAACGAATAGGAAATTGTTATAACAACTGTAGCTTCGGAAATTCAGGAAGAACTATACACCAATATGAGGCTGTGCCTATGGTCGACACGAATACTTATGTACCGCGAGTATTTCCTAGATCATTAGGATTTTAGGGACTAAAATTAGTCTAAAAAGGGGACTGTTAGAGTCAGCGCATTTTACGCCACCGACGGCTTAGATTTGGTATGAGCATTTTCCGAGTGGGCCCTCCTCTCGGAAAAAGTCAATTCCTTACGTGCTCTCTGTTACGATCAAGATACGAAACTTGTAGAGAAGACAATAAAGACACAAGTCAGTGATTGATTTGGATTTAGTGAAGTTAGTTGTGTTAGTTCAATTTATTCATAACAACAATACGACATAGATTATTCTTTTGTGAATCCAAGCATACCAAATAAGTTATATTTTATAATCAACTTCCTAAGAAAAACGGTACAGCGACATGCTTACAAAAGACACTGTACACAGTCCTCTTAAGGACCTCAACTGAATATAGGTTACAATTGGAAACATAACGACCTTTCTGTGAGGACTGTAATGTATGTACCATATCATAATGCAATGTATGTCTGGCTTGAAATAATCAAAACTTACGGTAATGATGAGTACTGCATTGGTTTAACCGATTCAGGAACATAATTTGCCGAATCGCCGATGCTGGGAGTGGATGGGAAGGAATTGCTTCCATACCCACTTCCAAAACTTGGACTCTTGATTCCACTTTTTTTATTCGCCTCCAATCTTTGCCTCTGTAACTCCTTAGCCTTTTCTCGCATCTTATTCTTCGCCTCTCGTTCCTGAGTGAACCTGACCGCTTGGTAAACCCTTTCCTCGTGAGAATCCATTTCTACAAATGTTCTGATTTGTGCCAAGTTTACACTTTCTCTATAACCCAAAGCCACTATTTCATCGAATGCAAAAATTAAATTAAATGCATTATCTGCTATTTCCAACTCGTCCATTGATTTACAGTACTCTGTAAGCTGAAAATACAATTATTCATTTATTTATTTATTAATACTTAAAATCCCTTGAAATTTCTTAAAATCCCCTTACTAATACTAACAATATTTTTAAATTACATACATGAAAATTCTTAAATTTTTTTGAATTTAAAAAAAAATTATTTTTCTCGATCCCATGGGTGAAAGTACGTTGTTCCCCAGTAGGCTTAAGCTAGAAGAAGGAGCACTTTTATCTAGCCAAACCTACTGTGGAACAACGTACTTCGCCCATCATGGGATAGAGAAAAATATTATTTCTTACACGGTGGAAAAATGGAAATTCTGCATGCACGTGGTATGGCGGCCTCGGCTTCGCCTCGAGCGTCATACCACATGCGTACGGAAGTTCCATTTTTCCCCCTTGTAAGGAAATGTACTATAAATGCTTTGGAATCTTTTAAAATCCTGTTAGATTATTTCAATCGTGTGTATCCAATTTAAAAAGACATCACAGATTTTAAAGAATTGCGAATTTTTAAAATCATTTTCAAGAGATTTGTTCTTTTTTTATTCTATTTTTAATCTAATTTTACACCTCGAGTGATTTTCACCTTCAGTGGATTTAAATATCGTTAATAAAAATTCACGTTAATTTTATTTATATTCATGTACTTGAAATTTCCTTAAATCCAAGTTCTAATTTTAAAATACTATATCTCTTCATTTCATTTAAAAATATTATAATTAGATATTTTTCTCAATATTCTTTTTCAAAATAGAAATGTGATTATTGATCGAAAAAATGTTTAATTGAGACATATTTTGGGTGGAACAAAGATTTCGAAATTTATCCATAAAATTCAAAGTTTCAGTTTATGCAAAAAGTACTAAAAGTAGGGATTTTTTCTCTCTATACACAAACCTATATTTGAAAAATGAGTTTTACTACAAAAGGAAAAGAGGATCGTTAAAAATTTGTTCAACAAACTAAAGTAGTAGAATTCTGAAGCTAGAGTTCGGATCCAACGCCCTCGAAAAATTTGAAAATGGCTGAAATTTTTTTACAAAACTTAAATAAAAGACGACCTATGATGATTGGGTAATGAGAACTACTCAGTACTTTTAAACTTTTAAAATACTTGTTCGAAAATGTTGGTTTAATTCGTAGAATTAATTATAAATAAAAAATTAAGCTTTATATTCTAAGAACAGTATGTGTGTAACCGTGTGACAGAATTTGTTTATTTGATAGGCGAGCAGGACTGGATTGGCCTAAAGTTTTGGTCACAATGGGTGCTTGTGTAAATGAGTAATCATAGTTAAGTCTTGATCAGTATTCAAAACGAGAAAGAGGTGTCCTACGAAGTACTCTTTGAATAAAGAAATACCTTGAAAACTTTTTAATTATATAAGTCTCAATTCTTAGTGATACTTTTGAGGATGTAAATGTTTCAATGCCTTGGCTTGTTTCAGTAATATTTCTGTTTTATAAATTTCTTCCTATACTAAGTATTATATTCATTGGGTTTTTCCTATCTTTTTTAACAAGACTTGGTTTTCCCTATTCCATTAAAAAACATCTGCAATTTTTCGGTGCTCTCCGACTCTTCAGGTCCACCTAGAATAAAACCTGGTTGTCAATAGCCATAGCGACGCTTCTTACCGCAGTTGCTATCTTGTCTTCCTTCGAGAGAGTCGCTTGATCTTTAAGGGGTTACACCACTGTAGAGCACGGAAAAAAAGGCATATTTCGGGAATTTCCGTAGGCCAAACAAAAAGAGTTATTCAAATTCTGTAAAAAGTATTTTTTAATATCAATCTTAAAGTACAAAAAAAAG
>JAUESI010000018.1:8981076-8993329 GCA_032275145.1 Synergus laeviventris | reverse complement strand
GTTAAGAAAACAAATCTTGATAAATTCATTTGAATAAAAATTCCTTTCGTAAATCTCCCTTTTTTATTCATCAAAAAGAACTTATCAAATTTAAGTTTTTTAACTCTTGCATTTTGACAACAGTTCATTGAACACGAAAAACACTGTCTTGAAAGTTTGACTAGATTACAAACGAAATAGAATCGCCTTGTATATTGAATACAGTTGAATAGAAGTTAGGAACTATAATTAAAACTAAGAAAAGAGGCCGACTTATTTGTTTTTCTTGCTTTCTACCGATTCTTGTCTTGTTTTTTCGTGTGAAGTCAAACCGAAACTCAAACCATCAAACTTGTACCTTTTCAAAATTTTTTTACATTCTGGACTACTTTCTGTGAAATCTTTATTCTGGATTGGTAGTTCGAAAGTATTGGGTTTACCCAATGAAAACGAGGAGATTGCAGTATGTTTATCTAAGTTCGTTGAAGGTGCTTCGCCTTTTTCATTAATTTTCCTGTGGAAAAATGTAGCCTCCTTATAACCGGATGTTTCGTTCTTATTTCCCCTTCGATGACGATCTTCTATTTTCTCTGCTTCAGGAACTTGTTGAATTCTTGTTTTAAAATCTCGTGTCCTATTATCAGAGATTCCAATTACTCTTGTGGAGTAATCATCGCTTTTTGTACCAGTGGGAGAATCTTTTTCCTCAGCAATTCTCGGTAACTGAGTGCTTCCACACGAATTCGACATACTCACATTTCCAATATTAATTGATATCCCGTGAGTTAGCTTAGAATAATCTGGTGTCACTTTTTGTTCAACTGCTGCCTTTTTATCAGACTTAGACTCATTACTTTCTTTAGTGGTGTCACCCACTTCTTCTGTAGCTTCACTACTGGACGTTTGCGCGATAGTTACGCGCGGATTAACTTTTACTACAGTATTCGCTAGTGGTGAGATCGAAGTTTTGTTCTCTGCCGAACGTGGATGCAATCTGTCTGGACTAAGTGCACGTCGTAATAGGGGTGAGCCAGGCTCTGCAGATTTGGGTCGATTAAAACCCTTCTTTTGATTGTTCGGAGTAGACATTGACACTCCTAAAACATGAAAACGGAAATAAATAGTATTTAATCCACCTCAAATCACATAAAAAAAATCATGACAGGCTTCACAGTTTGTACTGTGAAGCGCGATATAAACTGAAGAAAAATCGTACCTGGACTATAAGATTGAGTAGTGTTGGAACTACCTGGCTGATGACCAGTTGGGAATGTTAAAGGACTAGGACTCCTGGTAGGACTAGCAGGTATAGGAGAAGGACTAGGAGTTCTTGCCAAAGGCGATAGCGGTATGTGTCCCACAGATTTTCTGCGATTCGGAGAGTGAATATTCTTAGCAGCAGTGTGAAGCTTATGCTTTAAACCATGCAAGGTACTCGGTCTCTGATAATGAGACTGACTGGATATATTCGACATGTTTCCGATTGAATTACTGGAGCCTGGAGATGACGAATTAGGACTGGAGCATGGACTTGAAGTTCCAGCAGACTGATAAGATTCGGTGCTGGGACGGTTTGTCGATGAGGACGGATTACAAGCAGTCTTAGATGACCCTCCGTAGTAGAGAAATGAATCTTGCTGAGCAGGAAGAGACCGCGTAAATGACTGGAATGATCGACTAGCCGATACCATTGAAGGGGAACACATCCCAACTGCCATCTGAAATTTAAAAACACATCCTCGTACTTTTTCGCTCTTCCAGCAAGTTTATCTCTTCTGAGAGGATGGATCACTATTTATATTACTTCGTGAATCAGATCATTCTTTATCTGACACAACATTCAAACGCGTCTGAGTATAGAAGCAATAACACAACATTTTTCGCTTCTTTCGAAGAACACAAAATTAATTATAAAACGAGGAGCTAACCACTCTTGACATCTAGTGTACGCGTACATCTACTATGTATTGTCTATGAAATGTTTAGGAATTCCTTTACATCTTTTGAAATCTCGTTATATTTCAAATTCGAGTGCTCAACTCATCGTAAAAAATTATAAGTAATGCAAACTGATAAAACGCGACAAAATGTTGATGAAATCATACCATAAGTGGAGGTTTGCTGTCACTGGGTAGAATGGGTGCTGACAAGGGACAACTGATACTTAATGGCTGCAATAAAAGAAAAAGATGCGCTTAGCATGACTAAAGTGTGAGTGTCATAACAAATTGTTCTTAGCTTTGCTAAGTGTAAAGTAAATAATGGAATACTGTAGACTATTTTGACAACCTTCTAAAAACGTGCAACGTAAACGAATCGTGAAAATATGAATATCTATTTAAATATTTTTACAAGTGCTGACTTGGTAAATTCTTTGATTCTCAGTGAATCATTTAATTTCTACATGCCTGTTGCATCTCAACGCTGGCGCGTTTTGAGCTGATTCTTCTGAAGAGTGAAGTTTTCCGCTTCTTGTCGGAGTGATCTCGCTTCTGCTTTCTCTGTCTGTGCAAAGTTTTTCTCGCCATTTTACTCTGCGTAGGTTCTCGCTTTCGACCCCCAGATTTAATGCTCGTATTTTCGAGCGGTGTACTCCTCAAAGTCACATGGTCACCGCCACTCAACATGAGCTGCAGTACTTGAGTGTGATACAAGCCTTGAACTGCCTCACCATTTATGTGAGTTATCAAATCTCCAGGTCTTAAACCAGCCTCGAAAGCAGGGCTGGATTGATCCACAGCCTAAAAGTTAATTAAAAGAATAAATGCTAGATTACAAGCGTATGTCGATAATGATTATTATGTAGTTGATAGACTAGAGATTTTATTTTACCATAACTAAGTGATGCATTGTGTAAAAGTCACTGTCGCCGTAATAAACTCTAATCGTGTGAACCGTGAATCCAAAGCCTCGTGGGCCTCTTCGAATTATAATCGGAGGCTTTAGACTTGTTACAAGAGGACTTAGCTCTCGACAAGGTGAAGTATCCCGCGAAGATGCAGTTGATGATCCACCTGGTGATTCGATATGTTGATTACCCCCTGAAGTATCAACTGAAGTAAGATAAGAAACAATATTGAGTTTAATCTATGTACTAGTTTATCTTTTTAATCTGGCACCGAAAATTACTACAGTATACTTACAAGAAAAGTCGCTAGTTGGTATAACTAAGGACAATCCACTAGTTGATGCAGATTTGATAACAGACCGAGACTTCTGTTTTCCAGCCGGCAAAATAGGCAGTGCTGTTAAAGATTCGAAGGAGTCGGTACTTGAATTATGTTTGTCGTCCTTCGTATCTCTATGGGCTGTTGTCAAATCCAATCTGAAAATCACAGAAATGTTTGATTAACATTTTTATTCTTGAGTTATAGAATTTTTATTTTGCTGAATGTTACCAATGACAATGCAAATTCAACCGACAATGCAAGTTAAAAGAACAAGTACGTAATAAAATTTATCAATCGAAAATCATGATAGGCTGAAAATTAAAAGTTCAAATAAAAATGGAATCACAAATAAAAGTTGAAATAATACCAAGGTGATTTAAATAACTCAATAAAATTTTGCAGGCTTCACAGTCTTTCCCCATACCTCTGTTTTCCCCTGTTTTCAATAAAATCCCTCTTTTTCCCTTTCTTTTTCTCGTTTTTCACTTCAATTTAGATTACATCACTAAAATTCTATAAAATTCCATTTTGTTAAAAATTTACCTTTAAAAAAAATCACTTCACATTGAATTCAATTTAGCATCCGTATTAATTTGATTCAAAAAAATGTATTCCTCTATTTTCGCGAAAAAAATAACCCTATATTTCCGGTTTTAAGAGTATTTTTGCTGTGAAGCCTGAATTTGGTAAAAAATAAAAAAAAATACTTGGCCAATGTCACATGACTCACGTTTCATCACAGTGAATGGAAATACTGAACCTGGGTAACTTATCCCGGGAATGTACGTGTCGCTTTCTCTGGATCTGGGGACTAATATCGTCCGACTCTGTTTGCGAAGAATCCGGAGTACTAAGGCAAATTGAAGTCGATCCCACTGTATCACTTTTAACGACTGCTAACTGTGATTCTCCAGCAGTATTTGTAGCAGGGCTTCCGAATGAAGCATCAGACTTTTCAGATTTGATGAGAGGGCTGCTTTTAATAGGGGGAATCTTTTCGATGCTTTGAATTTTCTCGACGAGTTTCGAAGGCGGGGAAACCGAGGCTGAGGAACTGGGAGAAAGTTGTGAAATTGTTCGTTCGAGTTCGTTGGGGAATAGTTGCTTCTTCGTGAAATCTAAATCCACGTCTGTATGCATCTGAGGACGTGTTTGAGAAATCTTACGCGACTGTGGCGAGTAGGAAGAGAAAGAGCCGAATAGGGGAGAGTCATCAGTGTCGTCTGTGTCATCTCCTAAATCGTGATTGTAACGATCCATTCGAGCTGTAAACATACATCCGAAATTATATCAACAAAATTTATAAGAGAATTTTTGTAGTTTTGGTATTCTTACTGTCGAAATAACTGGTGTCCTCATCATTTGATAACTGAGGGACAAATTCGGCTTTTTGTCGAAGAAGACTATTCCAATTTACTCCATAGAAATAAGGATGGTCTTTAACATCGTGAAATCCACCAGTTCCTAATCTATCTCTAGGGCTTTGTTGTAATAATGAAGTTATAATATCCTTCGCCTCTGCCTGCACTGGCCAATCTTCTTCATCAGGCCATTCGATATCATCTTAATAAGTGAAAAAGATATTAGAACTTTAAAAATTATATAAATCTTAGCTAATATGTATTCCTTGGAATTTGTTTAAAAAATTAGAAATTACCATTGACAGTATGCGCGAATAGCTCCTCGGGCGTTTCTCCAAAGAAAGGCACGCAACCAATAAGGAACTCGTAAAGTATGATTCCCATAGACCACCAGTCTACCGGCTTTCCGTATCCTTGACGGAGAATAACTTCTGGCGCAATATACTCTGGTGTACCAAATACTTGCTTATCAGAAAACTGCCTTGTATCTCTATCCAAGTAACCCTCATATAGATTGGTCGCCACTTGAAAATAAAATCAATTGGATGCATCAGTTTGCTTTTTGTTTTTATATTTCAAAATTTTTTATTTGTAAAAGTGTCCAGTTGGTACTTACAAGACATAAGACCCATTTTACTAAGACCGAAATCTGTGAGTTTAATATGACCCAAAGCAGTAATGAGCAAACTGAAACATAAATTTATATTTTAAATATACAAAAAATAGTATATCCTTTAATTCATTTTCTTATCGAATACTTACTTGTCTGGTTTTAAGTCACGGTGGACAATTCCGTAACTATGTAAGTACTCCACGGCTAAAACTGTTTCTGCAAAGTAAAATCTGGCCATATCTGGAGGGAGTGGACCTATATTTTTCAAAAGATTGGCGCAATCGCCACCCTCTACATACTCCATAACTAAACACAAATGTTTCTGCAAGAAAAGTTTAATTTCGGTTTATTTCAGGGATTCCTTTCTAAATTTTGAATTTTCTATTCAGGAAATGCAAGATATCTACCTTCGTTTCGAAGCTACAGTACATAGAAACTACAAAAGGATTGTCCGTAAAGCTCATTATGTCTCGTTCAGCAAAAACTTGTTCAACTTGATTTCGCAGCATCAAATTATTTTTGTTTATTTTCTTCAACGCGAATCGCTGCCTTGTCGCCTTTTCTTTAACTAAATAAACCGCACCGTAAGCACCATTGCTGATAAGTTTCAAAACTTCGTAATCACTTTCACTCGGAATTTTCTGAGACTTGCTGTCGTCTTCCTTGTTGGAACTTGAAGATCCCAATTGTAAATTGCTATCGCTTGAACTAGCAGAGTCTTCCAAATTTTTCAAGTCTTCTTGTAATTCTAGAATTAGAAAAAAGCGGTTCTTTGTTATTCATAATCTTTTTTGATACATTAAATAATAAGAACAAGTGGAAGTGAAATTTTAACATACCTGAAATTGGATCTCTATTTAGGGACAATTTGCTAATAATATATTGGGGAATATCAGTCTTAATTCCTGCATTGACTTTAGCTTGTCCTTCGGCTCGTTCAAGTAGATGATAAAATTGTTGTGGGTCGAACTCGAGGCATTCTAAGAGTCTAGCAGGTCGAGATATTATTAAAAGTAACTTTTTTATTAGTCCAGTTAATCGTGTAGCTGCCTCTAGAGATTTGTCCTTTGTCTGCAATTTAATGTAATTTTTTAACATTTCCGAGATGCTGAGACTTTTCAAGACTAAAGTTGTGTATATTCGGTCATGAAATCTTTTACAATCCCTTCAAATTAATTGAAATCTCTTGAATTGTCTACATCTAGTGCAGTTTAGAGTATACTCAGAATTCGAGTAATGAACCAGTAGAGTTTTAAAATTCTGAATTGATAAAATACTAACCTCCATTAACAAGTGTTCCAAATTTTCGCTCATTTCGTAAAAGTACCTAGTTGTTATCACCTTTTCGTGAGATTTTTGTAGGCAATCTCGAGCCATTTCAATGACTTGATGGTGCACAAATCGTAAAATTGGCAAAGAATCTGGCGTCATATGAGTAACTACTTCATACTCGTCAATTTCTTTGTTTTCGTTGATGAAATTGGTCAAACGCTCTTCCATCTGCTGTGTAGCCTAAAACAAAGATGTACAGTTTTACTAAAATTGAATAAATTTTATACATAAAAAATCCAATAATATTAGTAACCTTACCTTAGGAAACCGTTCTTTATAGAGAGTGTTTATCAAAAGAATTTCATTGTCCATGACCGGAGAGCGGCTTGGACTACTGTAATTGTAAAGAAATTTTTTCATGAAGTTATTGAATATCCCAAATAAATGAAATCACTTTATAATCTATTTAATATGATGTACCTTAAACTGCGAGAACGAGGACGATGTAAAGGCGACATCCGTCCTTCTTCTTCAACGTTAGTTCCATTGCCTGGAATGCCAGAAAAGTTTGTACCGGGAAATCCTGGATGTGAAGAACAAGGTGTTCCAGGTTTAGAGAAGTGGCATGAGAGCATTCGTAATTCATCTTTTGTGGGGATGTTTGGTAATTGGTGTAAACGTTCTTGACTCGAACACTGCGACTAAAAACAATTTCATTTAATTGAACGGGATTAAGAGGAATGGAGTAGAATTAAAAACAGCGAATGTCAGTTATTTGATAGGTACCGAAACATTACTCGAGCCAGGCGTTGTTCCATATCCACTAGATGGTAAGCTTGCCACCGACCATCGTCTTCCATCTGCCGATCCTGAGGCTCCTCCTCCAATCCTATTATGACGTTAAATTTAATTAATTAATCTAACAAAAAATCACTCTGATTGGTCTGATTATATATAATTTTTTTCACGAACATCATTACTAAGCTCCAGCTTTAGATAAATTTCACAAATACACTTATTATACGTATTTATCAAATCGAAGATAGTCAAAAATATAAGCAACAGACATATCGATTTTATTTGGAGACACCTGCGTCAGCAAGGAAATCAAAATTTAATCAGACAGAAATAGATACCTTTTAATTGGAGCAAAAGCAAAATGTGGACTGGATGACATCCTAGGGCTCTCTATGGGACTGCCTACAATTGGGACGAATGCTATATTGGAAAAGAAAAATGAATCGTCTTTTAAAGCAACATAAGCCATGATTTTTTAAAATGCAAATCAATCATTGTCAAGCAATTTAAGAATGTGGGATCCATCTTCGAAGCTAGAGTGTCTAACATGTTCTTTAAAAAAAATTCCATGGTTTCCACATTTTCAGTCTCAAAATTCTATTTTTCCATTTTAATAAAAGATTATTAGGAGTAGATATTTTTCATTATACTGTAGTACTCTCTATTAAAACAAAAGTGTGACTACAAAATAAGTAGGTACCACTACGAAGTGAACAAAATACCTAAAATTATAATATTTGTTAAGTAAAATGAAGAGATCGAATGTTTAGGTTAGAGCTTGGATCCAACACCCTTAATAAAATAAAAAATAGTCTATTTTGTCTTACATCGATATTTTAATTTAATATAAGACGGGCTGGGAAGTTCAAAAACTTGATTTTAAACGAAGCTCAGGGTTGAATTTCCGCATCATAAAGTTAACCTTCTACTACATAGAGTATTCTTAGAATATTCATTTTTTGGGAGACTACTAATGGTTAAACGGTCAGTGTGGTATTTTTATATATTCTCAATTTCCTGTTTCCATGTGAGATACTTTTAAAAAGTAAAATAAATTAATGTTTTCTGAATTAAAATATCACATCTTTATCATTCCAGTTTTTATATCTGTATTATTGTATTTCAAAATTTGAAGTTTGCCCAAGCAATACGTGTGGCATAATTAAATATGATTAAATACCTATACGAAACATTGGCAGAGATCACATTGATGATGATAGATCTAGATCTATATTTATTGACATCTGTCAAAACGTCATAAAATAATGATCACGTCTGGATGTTACCAATAGTTACCAAGGTGTATAATTAGTCATAGCGATTAAACGTCCATTAAATATAAGTAGATTAAAGATTTCTTGTAGAAAATCTATTAAATACTACAGTATTTTTACCGAGAAGTAAATTATTACCTGAAAGAGGTGAATGACATCGTGGTAAAGTAGGCGAGGTTGTCGAAATGAAAGATTTGCGATGAGCTGCTTTTGCTACACGTCGAGGTATATTAAAGTCGCGCTGCAAGAAAATATTTATTATACCAATTATTCAATTCTATATTTTCGCGGGCCAAAATATTCAATAATTTTCCTCCACGAGGAGAATCCAAAAATAGAACAACAAAAATATGTTGTGCTGCCAATATCACAATATTTTGAAGTTATATTTATTTATGTTATCTTTAAGGGCATTGCATCAAAATTCTAACCTCAGAATTAAATCTATGCATACTTCTATTTCAAAAGTTTGTGCAACTATAGTAAGAAAATTAAATACATATTAAATAAAATATCTAATTATACATATTATTTGTTGAGTAAAATGAGGAGTTAGAATTTTAGCTTAAAACTTGGATTCAACGCCCTTAACAAACACTTTTGTTACATTGACTAATTATCAGAAGTATAGATAATTCATTTATTTCATTCATACTAACCATATGAACCGAAAGAGAAGGTGCAGATTTTCCAATTGCGGAATTTCTCATTCGCACCAAGTTCGATAGCTCTCCGCTAACTAAAAGTTAAATGTCCTGTTTAGTAAATGTTTAGAAATAAAAAGTGTGGAAGTAAGGATTGAAAAACGTTACTAGATATTCAAGTACCTGGACGAACAGGAGCTTCTTTGCTTTCGACCTTTGCTGATAAAGGTCGCCGAGTAGCCTCTGCTTCAGATTTTGATGGTGCATCTTCTAATTCAACTTGATCGAAAACAAGTACACGAGCAGGATTATTGTGTGCGCGTAGTCGAGGTCTGCTAGGTCGATTTCTTCCTTGATCCATTGTGCTTGCTTGATTCCTTTTTTAACAAAAAAAAATACACTTCTAAAATTAAAACAAAAATTTTTTAAGGTTGTTCAATGCAAGTTCAAACCTTCAAACTCGATTTCCTTATTTTACTCAACAAATAATTAGATATTTTTTCGCTCTGTAGAGATATTTCTATTTCAAGAAAGAGTACATGAATAGAGCGAAAAGATAACCTATAATTAAATAATTATAATTGTTATAATATAATTGTTGAATAAAATGAGAAGCTTCAGTTTGAAGTTGGAATTTGAACCCAACACTTAAAAGTTTTTAAATTTGAAGCCAAATAGTTTCGAACACATAATTTTCGTTTAAAAGTTCACCATAGAAATATTGCAGAAATATATTGTTTTATTAAGTTGCTTTGAAAAATATTAATTTTCGATTTAAAATTGAACTTGATGCAACTGTGTGAGATACAATTGTAAAGGTACAACCAGAGATAGTACAACAAACATTAAAGACAGAACATATCACGTAGCAATCTGGGAGGTCCAGAGTTTCCATTTGACTTAAATGAATATCGAAAGGTTCTAGTTGTAAAAAGTAAATAGGATTTTAATTATAGTTTCGAAAAATGTACTAATAGAATATATTTACTTTAGAGAAGTAACTTGACGTAACATAAGAGGTTTTTATAAGCAGATATGAATAAATAATTCATTTTATTTTAGTCTCTCTAGATGATTTCAGAAAGTTTTGTTTATTTTCTACTTATAATAAAATCGAACCTTTTATTAAAAAGGATTAAAAAAATACATACTACAAAAAGAATAAACAACAAATGTCTATCTAAATATAACTAAATCAATTAAAAGCATTTTATAAAAACTCTTTCGGTAAACTGAATTAAAATTCGTCAACTTAAATTAAAAGATCTATTGACAGTTCATTCCTGAAATTACTCGAGATCATAAATTACCCTCATTTTCGGTAACAAATAAATTATAAATCATTACAGTCATCTAAGGACTAAAATTTTCAGAGGTCTCAGTCAACTGACTAAGGTCACATTTATCAAAAAATTAACTCACACATTTGTATCCAAAGCCATAATTGCACTTACAACATAAACACGGATGGAATTAAAACCGCGATTACAATAATACAGCCACAACTGGTTATTATTCTATTGTTTTCTGGAGAAATGTAAAATTCTGACTAGTAAATTGCGAGTGTGAACAAACTAAAGTAGATTTCAGAGCAAGGTGAAACGGTGTCCTTCTACTTTTATTCCTGAACGTATAAGCTGGCGAAATTTACCTGAGAAATCACGCAGAAATATTCACGCAAAGGGGATTCGAAGAGAGGAATTCCGACCGAAACTAAGCGCGCATAGTGCACTTGACAAATGGGACATCAACGAGAAAATCTTGTACTTCGGCTTCGAAAACCATCATGACAGATGAGCGTTCCCGGGAACCTCTGAATATTAGGGCTCTTGAAATCACAATCGCATTTTTTTGAAGAGGAGGGAAATTAATTACGAAACGCGAGCGACCATGAATTCTGACTCATCTCATGACGGACACAAACACTGACAAACACATGCAATCGACTTCAATCGACTTCGGAGTTCGGACTTCATAGGGGGGCGCAGGCGAGCAGCCAGCAGCCTATGAGCCTAGTGCCTAGTAACCCTATCTATATACCACCTATATTCTTAATTCTCATATATATATATATATACTTAAGTAGATCCTGGCTGCTGGCATTCTCTAGACCAGAGATGAGGTGCTCCAAGAATTTTGCAACTAAATAGCTCTTTTTATTGTCTTTCACGGATTTTATTATTGAACTAAAATGTCTCACACTTTTCCTTTTATTAATAAACCTTAAAAAAATAGACAATTCCCGCCAGACAGTTTATCCAATATGGCTGTTTTCAGATCAATAAATTTTGAAGAAAATTTATTATAAAAGTTAGAATATTAACTATAGTATGAGTATTATGTATATTTTATCAGTAATTATATCCTAAGAGTAATGAAGCATATGCAGATGTCGTAAGTCGTAATCGTCGAAATACAATCATAACCTATAAACTATGAGATCCTCTTGGATCCTCAGGCCTCTAGGGCTCTAGTGCTCTAGTAGAGCTGTAGAGCCTGTAGAGGCTCTATCGGTAATCGGCTCTATAGCCTCTACCGCTCTACCTAGAGAGAGTTGACTTGGGCTCTATCGACGCTATCGACTATCGAGAAGAGCATCAGAATCGATGTTATGAATATATCTAAAAATTTCTCTCAATCGCAATGACATAATTTTTAATTAAACAGAAATGTTGCAGAATGCCATCTGTTGAATTTTCAGTACTTTAAAAATATTTATGCTATATGGTTTCTTATTATGTGTTTATTTAAAAAGAAAAACGGACATAAATTCGATTTAAAGATCGCTTGTTATACGGAGAACTTCCGTATTTCGGTTAGACCTACCAATCAAAATCGACTCTTAGTATTAACGCGTCTCTCTCACTCTCAGGGTGCCGTCCCATGTATCCGGAATGCGTTGCGTTTTTACGTAAAACCATGAGAGTGAGAAAGATAGAAGCATTAGTGCGTCTCTTTCACTCTAATGGTTTGCGCAAAAACGCAACGCATTCCGCATCCATGGGACGCCACCTACGCGGTCAAAGCCAGAGATTAACTTGTTTTGGAAAATTATTTAGTGTTTCTTTATAATTAAAAATGCCGCAAGAGTGACAATCTGTGCCTAGTTTGAATTTTCGTGCCGCCATTTTTGAAACATTAC
>JAUESI010000018.1:8958358-8980976 GCA_032275145.1 Synergus laeviventris | reverse complement strand
CAATGTTCAGATCGTTTTGACGTTCACGACAGAAGTTTCATGAAATTCATGAAATTTTACAAATACAAACTACTACCTGACTACCAGACCTCTACGGCGACTACGGCAGTACACGGCACTACATTATCATGAACCTCCATATGACAACTTACAAGTTACAACCCAAATGAAGCAATCAAAATGAAAATGAAAACAAAAGTGCACAACGTAAACAAACTCCGTGGTTCTTTGTATTATTTTGCTTACCGGCATTGTCAATTAAATCCCATTTATTGAATATCTAGTAAAAATGTTCGTATATTACTACTATTTTATAACTTAACAAGATTTGCATGAAAAGTGAAAAAGATCAACATAACCTATTTTTTCTGATAATGTTCGCGTGAAAATATTATACTTATTTAATTTTTCTGAAAAATCGCTCGCGATGGCACAGTTTGGTGACAGAATTGTGGCCTTAATAGATATGGATTGTTTTTTCTGCCAGGTTGAAGCTAGACTTCAACCTGAACTTAAAGGAAAACCACTTGCAGTTGTTCAGTACAATCAGTGGAAATTAGGAGGGTAAGTACTGTTATCATTTTCTATGATTTTGTTTTCGATTGAACCTATTAATTTGTGATAATTAATATTACTCGTAGTAATTGTAAGAAAATCTGAGTTACAGAATAATCGCTGTAAATTATGAAGCAAGAGAATTTGGAGTCACTCGCCATATGCGCGGAGAGGAGGCAAAAGAGAAATGTCCAGATATAATTTTAGCTAGTGTTCCATGCCTTCGTGACAAAGCAGATACATCCAGGTATTTCTTAAATTAAATTTCCTTTTTTGAATAGGACTCTGGCAGGATTTGTATCTTAAAGATATATTTGCTATTTCAGGTATAGAAATGCTGGAAAAGAAGTTATTAATGTGTTGAAAAAGCATTGCAATAAAATCGAGAGAGCTAGTGTTGATGAAGCTTATTTAGACATTACGCAAATAGTAGAAAACCGAATGGCTGAAAATCCTACTTCAGCTGATCTGCTGGAAAAATTGTCGAATACTTACGTCGTGGGATATTCAGAGTGTGACCAAAATAACGAGGGTGAGGAAATTATTTGTAATTTAAAAGATAAAGGAACTCTTTATTAATTTATTGTACTATCATTTAAAAATTAAGTCGTGTTTAAAGTACAGTTATTCAATTCGATCTTAAGTGAAGCTTTTATTTTAAATGTCTTCGCAAAATTTTTTAGAGCAAAGGCGTAAAGGTCTAGAAACATGGTTGAATTCCTCATTCGACGAATTGGATGATATTCAAGCTCAAAAACTCGCTGTTGCTGGTACTGTGTTGGAGGAATTAAGATCTGAAATATATGAAATAACCGGCTTCAGATGTTCAGCAGGGATTTCATACAATAAGGTACTTTTTATATAGTGTGTGTGTGTGTTCTGTTTGACTAATAATTAATTATATTACTTAAATGAATTTTATTCTGGAATACCTTATAATTGTTTCAGATTTTGGCTAAGTTAGCATGCGGTTTACACAAGCCTAACAAACAAACTATATTACCAGCGAGCGCTGTTCCTATTTTGTTTAAATCACTACCAGTAAAGAAAGTCAGAAATCTTGGAGGAAAACTAGGAGAAATTGTAATCGATTCTCTTAAATGCAATGTTATGTCTGACCTTTTACGTTATTCCATGCAAGATCTTCAAAATTTTTTTGATGAGAAAACGGGGTACATGCAGTTTTAATATGTATTGACTTAATTGATTTATTAAAATATCTTTAACGCAATAAACTATTTAATTTTATTTGTGTAGATCTTGGCTGTACAATATCGCTCGTGGAATTGACAATGAACCAGTTACAACAAGATTAGTTTCAAAATCGATTGGTGCATGCAAAAATTTTCGTGGCAAGCAGGCCATTGTCAATGCTGATGTGGTACGTTTAAATGGAAATCATGTTATTACGAATCTTATTATTATCATCAGAACCTAATTCTGATACTTATGTTCCCATAGTTAAAACACTGGCTGGGAGAGCTCTCAGCTGAAGTTTGTGAACGCTTAGAACAGGATATTGAAGAAAATGAACGACGTGCGTCACTTTTGACAGTTAGTTTTCACTATTATCAAGACAAAACCATAATTTCTCAGTCAAAATCCTGTCCTTTAAATTCTTACAAACCAGAAAAAGTCACTTCTTTGTGCTACAATATTGTCACCAAATCGACGCAACATCCAATCGCTTTTCTAGGGCTTTCTGCAGCTAAATTTATACCTGCTAAAGGCAGCGGACTTTTTCGAAATTATTTCACAGCGAACGTAAACAAGGAGGAAAGTAAAAACGACTCTGCAACTTCGCTTGATTCGAAGAAACCATTGGAAACATTATCTGAACTTGAAAGTAATCAAGAAGCTAATTTAATCGAAAATTACGAAAATTTTCCTTACAAAAATGTGAATGAATCAAAGATGAATAATGAAAATATCGTTAAAGATTATAAGTTAAAACATAGAAGTAGTTTTGACACAGCCCTGGACTCTAAACATTTTAAGGAGTCTTTCTTCATGAATATTTTGAAGGAAAAACGTGTAACCACAAAAGATGAATCAACCCCCAAAAAAGAATCTTCAAATTTCAAAGTAGATGAAGATAGTCAAATTTTGGATAAAAGCTCCAAAGATATTTGTGTCTCAGAAATCGCAGATGTCGATCGTATCAATAGCGCAGAAAATATGGATGAAGATCTTTCTAAAGATTTTGAACCTTCTTCATCGGAAGAGGGAAGATTAAAATTTAAGTCTTTGCAGCTCTCTTCTCAAATATCGTCAAGTAATTGGTCTGCAGCGAAAATGGACAATGTGGAACCGTTCGTCAATAACAAGGAAAAAGTAACTGTGAAATTGCAGGAAATATTTCCAGATTTAGGCGACATAGACCCAGGTGTTATTTTACTTTTACCATCTGAATTGCAAAAGGAAGCTACTGAACTCTTGAAAACCAGCACCAAGACAAACAAAAAAGCAGGGATTTTAGTGAAACATGCTAAGTTAAAAAAGAATAGTAAGATCAAGCCTTTCGAAGCAGGTTCTAGCAGAGGCGTAAACTCGATTCATAGTTTTTTAATAAAGTCGAGTTCACGTTGTGAGATTGACGATTCCCTAAAGAAATGTGAAAAGTGCAATCAATTGGTACCGGTGGAAAATATTTTCGAACACAATGACTATCACGTGGCACACGAGTTACAAAAGGAGATGAATAAATTCACGACAGAGAATGTGAGCTCAAAAAGGAAACAAAGTTTCGATTCAAGTGTGGAAACTCTTAAGAAACGAAACACGAAAAACTTAAAAAGTAATACTAAAAGCAAATCAATTGCTTCGTTCTTTTTATAAATATTTCTTTTTAAGTTATCTAGAAAAGCTTGTAAATAATGGAATTATTGAAATGAACAAAAAATTTCTTTATATATTTTTTTTCAAAGCTTTTGTTTTTATGAGTGAAATGATTTTTTAAATAAATTAATAGTTTATCTCATTTTCCATTCGTTTTTACAATTTTATTAATGTTGCCTGATCTTATAAAAATAAGTCAGACTAATATCTGCTTATATTCTTAAAATCTTAAGTGGAAATAAATATTACGAATCTTGGCTCAAGCTTTACGTCCACTATTTAGTGCTCCACACACTGGAATATACTCGTTATTTATATACCATAATTCTTGAATAATTTATATTATCGATTACTATAATTTGAATGGAAAAGAATTCATGATTTAAGCATCGTATTTTGATTCAAACATTTCTAATAATTTCTCCCTCTTCCGCGACTGTATCCTCCACTTTGATAATTTGAATCGCCTTGATTCCATCCTCCTTGAACTCTGCCTCTTTTTGCTTCGTCTCTCCTATTATCACGATATGATCCTCTTTTATCATATGGGTTAGGTTGTTGTGGTTGCTGTGATGTAGATTGGAAATAGTCTTCGGCTCTGGGCTTTTGATTATAGTGACCGCCAGGTTGGTTCTGACCGAAATTATTTGTTGCATCTTTGTTATCGCGATGTCCACCTCCGTAACCCCCTCTGCCTGCATCTCTGCTTCCATAACCACCACCGCCGCCCCTAGAACCACCGCCTCTGCCCCCTCCTCTCGTTTGATTTCCGCCTCGGCCGCCGCTAAAATATTAATATAAAATATTACTTATTCAAAAACTGTTTTACTATGACTGAAAAGTTCTGAACGTTCAAATGAACGATTTTTAGTATTTATTGTATTTTAAAATAGAAAAAGTTTTAAAATATTGATTCATTTGAATTGAATAAATTTAATTCTGTACGAAAGAAACTTGTAATGTCTATTGTTATTTTTAGTTGGAACAATATGGTATTTCTGGATAAATAGACATTGAAAGTTGAAGAATTTCAAGTCGAAAAACGACTAAAATTGTACAATTTCTACACCTATTTTTTATTATCTTACCCAAAACCACCACCTCCTCCTCCTCCTCCTCCTCCTGCCCGATCCTTTTGCCAGGAAGGCATCTCTGGAGGAGGAGGTTCCTGTTCATAAGCCCTTCCGCCTCGATCAGGAACTGCGCCTATGATAACACTGTTTATTTGACTCCGAGTATTTTTTCGAACTGACGCGTTACTGGTTTTTTCCAAGATTGATAAATCCTCTCGTGCTGCAAGTAATTTAGCAATCGAAACATCTGGTTCCTTTACCATACAATCCCTTTTATTTTTATAGCAGGACATAACTTCACTTTCCTTGCATTTTAATCTATCCGACCACTGCAAAAATTTGACAGGTTATTAAAGCTGTTGAAACCAATTTCTAACTTTAAAATTCGATTTCCTTATTTTAATCGACAAATATTATAATTAGATATTTTTGCGCTCTATAGAAAAACTTCTTTTTCAGAAAAGAGTATAGTGCTATAGAGCAAAAAATAGCTATTATATAATATTTATTAAGTGAATAGTTTGAAATTTAAAAGTATTTGAATTTAGACGTGTAGTATTCTTACCAGAAAAGATTGAACCGTCACGTCTAGTCGTTTCAGCAACATTTCTCGTCGAATTTTATATTCTGATTGTAATTCTGCCTGCAGTTGTCGCAATCTTTCCCACTGGCTACTTGATAATTTACCAACGAACATTGGCTTGCTCAATAGTTCTAGAGGTACCTGGCCTATTACATCCTTCAATTTTGTTTCCACTTTTTTGAAGAGCACGTCGGCGGGAATATTATCAGGTGGTTTTTGAAATCTCAGCATCACGAGGATTTGTTTCAAATTTTTTGCCGTAGAAGTTTCGTCCTATAAGATTAAAATAAACTTATACAAAGCAATTCTAAAGAATTTTGATACTTACTTTATCTTTATAAACTTACGATAGTAACTTCCATTTGTTCCTCAGCTGGTTTTTTGGACTCTAAAATTGCGCTAGTCATAAGTTCGGTTATAAGATAATCCAATAGAAACAGTCTTTGTTCTTTATTTGACAGTCTTTGATTGACATTGCCTGTCATTAATTCTTGATTGATGCATCCCAGCTCTTTGAGGAATGAGCTTAATTCTAGGAGAAATGAACTGGCATCTTCTGGTGATGTTGTGGGATGCACACTTTCATCGAGTTTGCTAAGTAAGGTTATTTGCTCTGCTATCCATGCTACGAGTCCTGTGAATTCCACAGATTTGGGTCCGATATCGAGAGCTTGAAAAAATTTCTCGTAATTCAATAGTGGCCCTGTATACCTGCAAAAAAAAAATATATATATAATTATTTTGTCTAGTCCAAAAATTATCGACCCTCCAATTTATACTTTCAAACTTGAATTGAAGTCTGAAATTTTAGGATATGTATACACAATTTACAGTTCAAAATGAACTATTTATTCTCTCATAATCTGAACAAGCAAAAGCATAATAAGCACTATATATAGTGTCAAATTAAAAACTATATGACATCTAACCTCAAAACTTACCCAAAATCTTGAAAGATTTGTAGCATTTCCTCTTCCATGTTTGCAAGTTTTAAATCTTGTAAACGTTTGTCGTTAGACAACAGCTTGCTTGGTGGATTTAAAGTTATAAAAAAAACTATCTATTCCGCATATATGTGGATTAAATCTTAAGCCGACACTAATGTCATTTGCCCGGGTAAAGGGCTGAGCAAAATTATCAAAATTATGAAGTCGTAAACTGACGAATCTATACCTTGACCCAAAGATAGTTCTGTCCTTTTCTATCATATGTGTGTGCGTCACGTGTGCGTAGAAACTCATCACTGTATATCACTTTACGTATTATATTAAGGCTGATTTTCATGCAAAAAGTAATGACGCAGTGATGTTTTAAGGCCTGAGCACAATCGGGATCTGAACCCGTAATAATATCTTTGCCGTAACCCCCGTAACCTGGACCCGAAGATGGTTCTGTCCTTTTCCATCATATTGTGTCATTTTGTTTACTGATATGACTGGATATGACAAGTTGCAGAAAGCAAATTGAAAGCCGGCCACGCAGTCGCACTCAAGGGCAAATGACCAAATGTCCAATTGTTCATTCCATAATAAACGAAGAAAGGAAGAAGACGGGAGGTCCGAACGACGCGTCCAACCAAAAATGCCTTGACAGTCCTCAAAATTGATAAATTCCGATTTTTATTCAATACCTGAAGTTTATTTCATCATTCCCTGCACCAGTTAAATAATAATGAGCAAATAGTTGAACGCAAATTCATATATTCAGCTATTTTTCTCTGCAACGTGTCGTGAGCCTCCCGTCTTCTACTGGCATTCAGTTCAAGTTTTCCGGTTTGTTCAATAAGAAAAGAAGATTTTGTAAACAGTGAAAAAATGGCAATTCTTCCTCCCGACCCGGCTTATTTGCTACGTGGGGATATGGGTCCCATCCATAGTCTTTTATTCAGAGTTTCACCTTATATTGAACACATTTATGCTGGAACCGAAAGTGGCAAAATTCACATCTGGGATTTAAAGGTACAGCAAAAATACAAACAAAAGAGAAGTACTGTTTTCGGGGATTAATAAATATCTTCTTATTATTCAGAATTTCTATTCAGATTTAAAGCAATAAATGTCATAATTCATTGTATGGTCTCTATAGGTACATATTTCGGAAAAATAACTATTTATAATGTGTATTTGTTAAGTAAAATGAAGAGATAGAATTTCAAGGTTAGTTCTTGGATCCAAGAGTTTTAACAAACTTTTTACTTTCGCCCAAGAAATTGAAAATTATTATAAGCAGCAAAATCATTTGCGTTGAAAGTTGATCAAGTTAAATTATGGAGCATTTTGCATTAAAGATTCAATAGTAGGAACCATACAAAGGAAAAATTTGCATTCTCAATAATTTAAATATCGAATTTCTTCTAAAAATTATCAGTTAAAAGAATTAATTTGTTGTATTCCTTCCAGAGGAATCGGGAAACGTCCAGGCTAACTGAAAGTAACGATCAGTGCCTGTCTTTAAACTTTTTTGGGGACGAACGTTTAATAGCCCAAAGAAAAGGCGGCAATTTGAACATTTGGAATGCGAATGGATCAAATTGGATTTTAGAAAAAACAATAGAGACTCAAGCTATGAGCTATTGCAAGTATGTCTCATTGTTTCAAAAAAAAACAACCTCATTAATCCTTTTACTTTTCCATGCTTTGACAAAATATTTATGTGAATTTTATACGAAACGCATTTCTCTATTTAGGAGTAGAGTTTTATCGGAAGACATCTTGCTTGTTCCTCTAAAGAAATCTTCAATTGGATTATTTTCGCAAAAAACAACTGAAGTAGAGCATGAATTAGACCCAGAAGAATTAACTCAATGTGAGACTAAGGAACTCGGAGGACTGATGGCAATGAAGCCACTTACTCAAGATCAAAAATTTATATTGGCAGCTTATGAGAGTGGTGATATAGCTTTATGGGATTTGAAAATGAAAAGTATCCTCTCTTGGTTAAAAATCGAATCATGTCCTTTTACTATTGACTATGATGAAACTCTCAGGCTTGGGGTTGTCGGCAGCGCAACTGATAAATTAGAGGTATATTTCTTCATAGCAGGCGTCACAGGCTTTACCTTATTCCTCTGCTTTTAAGAAAATTCCGCTTTTTCTCTCACTTTTCTTTTGAAGAGATCACACCCTATTTCCTCTGTTTTGTGATCATTTTGTGTTCTGAACTCTGCTGTAGTCAGAATCGAAATTTAAAGAACATTAGTAAACATAATTAGTTTAAACATCTAGAAAAATTGAATCAAATCATACTTTTTTCTGCTTAGATCTTCGATATAAAGAAGAATCAGACTTTGAATCTCAAATCGGTATTGACCATCAAGAATGAAGGCACTGGTGTCGTCGCCTCAAGGCCCGACTCTAAGGTGTTTACAACAGGAGGTTGGGATGGGCGACTACGCATCTTTTCATGGAGATCATTTAGACCCCTCGCAGTTCTGAATCAGCATCGTGGAAGCATTTACGATATTGCATATTCAGGGTGTAAAGTCGAAGCATACAGCAACAAGGGTCTGATAGCTGCAGCTGGTAAAGATGGAGTTGTTTCTCTTTGGGACATATACAATTAACCATACTTCGCAAATATATTTTCTATGAAACTGGTTAAAAAGTACAAAGAGCCAAAGATTAGTATCCTCTTTACAAATGCGTGAGTCTCTTGCCTTACGTTGACTAGAAATGATCTTCTACAAAAACGAGCATCGAGAGCAAACGCAATGACTGAATTGGTGATGAGTTTCAAAGGGCAGATTGATGATTTCACGCTTCGACCGATTCTGCCCCTCGTGTATGATGGAAGTCTGTCAATTGTTTTATATAAATCTATTTTTTACTAACTTTAAGAGAATTAACTGCTACTTTGAGCATAGGCTTGGCACTGAAGTGACTCAAGAGATAGAATATAGTGTGAACAAATTAAGGCTGTGCAAGTTTTCGAGTATTTGTAAACAGATACTTTGAAGAAATATGCGCTTAAAAATACGAATTTCAGATGCGAACTACTTTTTTGTCCTAAAAAGAAGTTGTTTCTTAAATGTAATATTTCAGTGACATATTGCAAAGTACTTTAACGATTTGTTGGATACTTCTCTTTGTAACAACGCTCAGAAAGCTGATACGTAAATAAACGTTAAAGACTAAAATTATATTAGTATTACATTCCAATGAAAATCATATAGAATTATTATAAAAAGCGAAGAAATGTTAAGTCTCTGAAATACATTTGTCACGAGAAATTAAAGAAATTCGTCCACAATAAGACCAAAATAAATTATTTCATCATATTCGATTTCTTAAGTTCAATTGCTTTTTCTTTTATTACTATAAGAGTGATAGCTGGTGAGTTTTTTTTTTTTTGTATAAACAACTTCGTTCTTTTGGGATTGAATATCGCAGTAATTGAACGTCATAAAATATTTTATTACTTTGAGACTAATCGTGAAACAATGTCGGCAAAAGTTTGATCACAGAGTTTCTTACTCTAAAATTCTAGAGTAAGTACAATAATTAATACCTCACGATCAGTTCCGATAGGCGAATATATTAGAAACGAATGTAATTATACATTAAAAACGATCTCGATAGCAGAACTATATAAACCATATAGAGCACCATATAAAGAGAAGACTAAAGGCATTGGAAGAATTTTTTATACTGGCATTCTACGTTTTAATTGAATTTCCACGTCTTCCGAGTTTTCAGGTATTCGTCTCCTCTTTCTCAAGGGTCTCGGGCTCTTTGCTGTTAGGTATACAGGTTTTTCTTTTATTTCATCTGCCTTCTTGCAATTAATTGTAGATGTCAAAACTGAAGTAGAAGGCGAGCTTGATTGAATTATTTCTCGCTCTTCCTCAGGATCCTTCATCGTAGGGCTTGAAGCTTTTCTTTTTGACAGGTCTTCTGGTATCGAACTTTCCGATGGCTTTTCTTCTTCTTTCGTTGTTTTTTCTTCATTCTCTTTTCGAAATTTCGCAAACAAATGAATCGGAATGGGTATCGGTATGGGTATAGGAATTGGAATTGGGATCGGATAAGGAACTAAAATAGTAACAGGAGGTAAAATAGAAGAAGAAGGTGAATTTGTAAGAGCTTGTGGAGGGAAAGAGGGCATTTGTGGTCTTAGGGGGAAAGGAGGTCTTCCAGCAAAAATTCCTGGTTGAGGGGGATATTTGAAGGGTGTATTTTGAGAATGCACTACCCTTGGAAGTGAATGCACTATGTGTGGCAGTGGAGGAGTTGATTCTTCTGGTACCCATGAAGGAGACTTTTGAATTCTCCTCGGTCTTCCGTGCCTGGAATATAAATATTTCTTGAGTAATTTTTTATTCGTATTTCATCAAGATCCAAGAATTTTTTAATTCTATTGAGGGTGAAGCTCTATTTGTAATCTTCAAATTTTATCTCTCGATTCTATTCAACAAATATATTATTAATATTTTTTTTCTCTACAGTCGTATTCTTTTACAAATTAGAAGTGTGACTAGAGATTCAAAATTTTAATTTTAATTATTTTTGCGTTAAACAAAGAGTTTGAAATATATTCACAAAATTCAATCTTTTCATTTTACTAGGTCATTCACCTCCGTTTCATACAGACGGAATTAATCAGCTATTAGTTTTGGTGAAAGATATTTGTTAATGCCAACTTAAAGTTGGGGAAACTAAATGAAAGTAAGATTTCCAGGGAAAAATTGAGGAAGATCTTGAATCCAAGTTCTAATTATAAAATTCGATCTTTTTAGCTTACTCAACAAATATTATAATTGTGTTTTCTTTTTCCTGTAATAAAACTTATTTTTGGAATGCAACTACTTGTACAGAGCGAAAAAGTGTTTGATTTCAGTATTTTTTCAATAAAATGAAACGATGAAATTTGAGCCTATGCTTGGAATTCTTCATTTTACGGAAAAAAGATTTAAATTAAACTTTTTTTCTATCTATACGCATACCTTTATTTATTATTTAACAAATGAGAATGACTACAGAGTAAAAAAATCTAATTATAATATTTATCAAATAAAATGAAGAGTTCTAATTTTGAAGTTAAAACTTGGTTCCTTTTCAAGATTTTAAATCTTAAAAGTATTTAACAACTTTTACATCTCTACCCGTGTCGAATGATTCTTCTTCCTCTGTTAAAGACCACTTCGCGTGCCTCTTTCGGATGCAAAATCTCCCTTGAAAAAGCCTCAGATTCGTGAGAACTTCCAGAATCATGTATCGATGAATTGACGTAATCCTGAGTTCGATCTCTTATCGCTGGTGAAATTGAAGATATATACTTGGAGAAGTTTTGCACTGGAAATCGATCTCTCATTTGATTCAAGAGTTGATCATTTTGCCTGTTAGACTCGTCTTCTTTCGCCGAAACTTTCATAATTGCCCTGATAGTCTCTTCCTCTGTAACTTCCACATCTGTGTCTTCGTCTTCACACTTACTTCCGTTTGGAATGGCCTTAAGGTGAACGGAGTTTCTGTCTTTTATGTACCTGTCGGTTTCACTACTCTCGCTTTCTTTTTTACTATCTTCATCACGGTGACACGATTCATCGTCTTCATGGATAGAAGACGATCTGGTGATTGGATCATCATCGACTATCAGTTCTTCTGAAGGACTCGAAGGTGATCCACAGTCTTGAAGCCACATGTCAGGCGTGATTAGATTTCCGGTTCCAAAATTTTTCAAAGCTATGGAATTGTTGATCCCATGGAGGCCCAAGTGTGCTTGTGTTTCCCGACAGAATATGTTCATTTTGTACTGATTTAAACATTTTTGACTACAAAACTGAAGCTGGTGATCTCCATCCTGAAATGTAAGGGAAATTTGAATTAGAATTTTTTGTTTCACTAAAGCAAGTATGTATTAGGTAGCTATCCGAAGATTAAATTTTTAATTCCCTATAGAAGAGGAGAATCTTTTAAAAGAAACTTTCTGAAACATTATTAAACTTACTTGAAAGTCTTTAAAGCTCATGGAAGGGCGGACGTGTTTGCACCATTCGCAAGTCCTAGCTTTCTTAAAAGCGGCTCGCCTACCAGCGGCGAAACAAGATTCACTGCAGAATTGAACGGAACCACTTGTCTTTCCGTAAGGGACACAACCACCCCCTGGTTCCCAAGTTCCCTCCGCTCGATGACACCAAGAACACATTTTAGGGCCATCTAAAAAATATCAAATACAACATTTAATAATTTTTTTAGAAATAATTTTACCTTTACTGAAAATTAACCCTAAACTTGTCAACATTTTATCAATCAATAAAACGCCGTCAGACAATTTAACTATTTTAGCTTGAAATCCAACTCTTTTGATAAAAAATAAACTTTTTTTTAATGAATCTAATACAGTTGATGAGCGTGAATGGCGTAAAAGTCTCAACTGCTATCTCGAAAGAAGAATCTCAGCATCCGTAACCTTACAAAGCAGGAAAAAGCTGAGTTTAGCATGTGTAGCATTGTGTGTATGTAGAAATCTTTGATGATGCACCTCATACCACTTCATATCCGATTCATGTCCGTGCAATATATTATGTGTAGACCCGATGCTGTAGTATATGTCATATGCAGATTCAATGACATTTGTATGATATGTATTGCAGCTCGAAATTGTATTCCTTCGCAGAAACTCTATCTCTCTCTCTCTCTCTCTGGAAAATATATATTTATTCGCACGGTTAACTTGCACATGAGTTCGGTGTTAGGTTGCACCAAGTCGGACCAACGACTCATATAACGATCAGTTTACGTCTCGATACTAGGTTCTCAGTTTTCTCTACTCCCCTTTTGAACCGTGACCCACGGAGTAGCACTGATGTAGGACTTACAATTAGTAAAATGGATAATTTTTTAATGAAACTTAGGGTGTTGGAATTATGCAAGTGAACATAAAGAAATGTTAATTTTATTGTAAATAATTCTCAAGAGTTGCTCTGTTATATCTAAATTATTGAAATATTGATGGTGTAGAAATATCAGTGGAA
The DNA here is from genome assembly GCA_032275145.1 of Synergus laeviventris. Taxonomy (NCBI): domain Eukaryota; kingdom Metazoa; phylum Arthropoda; class Insecta; order Hymenoptera; family Cynipidae; genus Synergus; species Synergus laeviventris. The sequence continues at coordinate 8,967,955 of JAUESI010000018.1, read as the reverse complement.
AGAGGCAAAATAGTCTGGCTAGGGTGCATGTATATGCGTCGTTGACACGTAAATGTTACGTACGTATCGTGTCACCTTTGAACGCGATGCTGCAGCGCTTCAGAGTCGCATCTTTTGCCGAGTCGGGGCTTCTCCGATGTCGCTGCAGTAAATAATTACAGCTGCATCCTTGCCTCCCACGTACCATCAGCCAACCCTCACTGGTACGGCATGGCAGCTTCACCTTTTGCTCATCTGAACCATTCCGTTACGGGAGCTTCTAGGGTTTCCAGCTTTATTCTGCTCTGCTTCACGCTGCTTTAGCGTCCTATTCGTTGTCATCACAAGGCTGATTTTATTTGAAACGGCAAAACGTCATGAAACCGACCAGAATTAGAGGTCCCCCATATACACCCCCCCAGCCGTTGCGCTGATAGATTTTCAAAGGCGCGAACAAAATACAGGGAGATCAAGCAGAGTTGGAAGCTAAAGAGAAAGAGGAGAAGGCTTTGGATTACTGAAGGCCACCGACCGAGCAACTGCGCAAATGTATCCGAAAATATACACCGCTGATTGCTTCGAGCAACGTCTATTCAATATTCTATGATCACATCCCTTTCTTTTTTCAATAATATCCAGGGAAAAACCGAGTGACAATCATTTTTATTCATGTTTAGTTAATCATTATTTAGCTATTTTGTGTTTTGTCACCTTTTTACTTCAAATTCTCCTGAATTCGTTTGAACTACATATTCTTCAATTCCTTTGAATTGTCCTTGAATTATTATTATGCTTTCGCCTCGAACTTCTTTCAATTCTTCACCTTCTATTCTTTTCAGTTCTTTTACCAACCGAATAAAGATCTTTACTTTCGCGCCTTTAGTCAAAAAGTTTGATCACATCATTGAAGACCTTCTAGGAAAAAATCACTCGCCCTATTTCTGTCATTCCTTTTACAGATATTACCACATTTTAAATCTGTGCTTCCGTTTCCCTACTCTGTTTATTTCTATCCGGAAACGACTCTATATATTCTGTCTTATTTCACTGCACGAATACACTTTTATTTTCAGCGGCTCTTTTGAAGCTCCTCTTTTTTACTCTTATCTTATTTCCATGTAGAAAAATTTTCATCGTGCCTTTTGTTTGCTTCTCTAATTAATTTGTCTTACATCTCAAATTACCGAACTCGGGGTTCTTTTGAGGATCGGCATTTAACAGTGAGCCTCTAATCAATAAATTCCAAATTTCACGCTGTTCAGTAACAAATATACGCGAAATGATGCGCTCGAGTTGGCGAATGGATATATTCTTTCACGTATTCTCTGCATGCGAAGAACCTCATATCGGATTGCGTTGCGCTATTTCCGAGCACTATGTAAACTCAGACTGGAAGACGAGGTTACTAAAATACTCATGTCCAAGTGATCAGACTGACTTTGGGTCGCGGTTAAAACGCACACCCAACTAATATAAGTTCCTTAAAGTTAGGCTCAATGAAAACATATCTACATCTTCATAAACAAAATTTACGCTTAGTGTCTCCGTGGATCCTAGAACGTAAACATACTTAACAATGTCAAGTCGCTGATTTTCTTATGCTTTATTGTGTAGACGCAAATATGTTGACGTGTCCAACGTAAATGACGTCCTTGCCAGAAATTCTTAATGGGCTGCGAAGGCGAATCATGTGCGAGTTACTCTTCTCAAAAAATATTGACATTCAAGAATCCAAGATGATATTCCGTTTCTTATATTATATTTTGGCATTTTCAAACTTTTTTCATAACTTAATTAATTTTATGTATACTTTGTATAGTATAATAGAGAAGCTGAAGTGTAAGGTAGCAAATTCAAAGTGCATGAAAGATAACACAGGTTTACCAAGTATTAATTGAGCACTTCTCAGGCTTCCGTCGGGTTATAGGAGAGAACTTTGTAACTCCTTGAAGCAAACACTATGCAGCTCACCTACTATAGTAGTCACTATACCCCGAGAAACAACCCATCTCAGCATCATCACTTTCTAATATATTACATAGAATGTGCAAACTCCTTCCATTATACACTTCCGCAAATTCTCTGCTATTTTTTTTTTACTGAAATCTTAGGATGAAACTTGTATCTAAATTTTGCCAACTTTTTAGGAGAAAGAAAAACCAGGTTTTCATTTCACCATATTGGCATTTCTGTCATGTTTCTCAATTGGATTTTTGACTTTTAGATAATCAGAGGACCATTTTAAGTTCACATTGACTGGCAATATTAGAGAGTGATATGAAATATAATCTTACCTGGAGAATCAGATGCTGAATCACTGTTCTCGTGCGTACGAGGACTAGCTGGTCCTGTTCTTAAAGAAAGTGGAGATGACGTGGGTGGACCGTTGTTTTCTTTAGCTGATATTGTAGAGAAATTTGCGGGAGGCGACCTTGAAGATCTGGAATGGGGTGAGCTGGAAGGATTCATTGATATCGGCGAATTCGAAGTTACTGGTTTTGCAGCAAAAGGTCGGGCGAGAATTCGTGGAGAGTGATGCTTTCCTGTTGTAGAAGGGACAAAATGATCCAAATTCAGTCCCCTGGTACAACCACTGTCTACTTTTTCGTAACCGAAGAATCCCAAAAATTCGCTCATTGTGGTTGTTGCATACTCCTGTAATCAAACATGAAGCCATCTCGTATCAAAATATTGCCTTCTTAAACGAACATTATTAAAATAAAAATCTATAGACACAATTATTTGCGCTTGTTAACGAGAAAAAAGAAGAAAATTGCTTTATGGGCACCCTTCTCCTATTTCTTCCACCTGGGATAATCAGTAAGTAAATCCGCTTTCCTGTGACTTTCATTAAACGATCAATAAGAAATTGGATCCCTTGGGATTCGTTTCTTGAAAGAAGTAACGAGGCTCGTTATAAAAACAAGAATTAGTCAAATATCAAGTAGCATCTGCTAGACATTTTAATGATCTTTTATTGATGACCTCCTTGTTAATGTCTCATGCCTCTGCTTACAATTTACAGTAGGAGATAAAATAAATAAATATTTTTATATACATTTTTAAGGAATTCAAGGTATAATCACCGAAGTATATATATTTTTAGATATAGAGCAACCGGATCTTTTCTAAAGATTTTTTTTGATAGATTACAATATTATATAAATTATACATTTATCAATTAATGATATGAGGGAGAGAAGTCGAATAATGGTTTTATAAAATGGGCTATTATCGTATTTTCAGAGGTGGAAAATGTTCAGAAATACCGAATTGTTTTTGCATTCAGTCTTTTGATCTCAATGTATGCTTGCGATATTTGAATAAATGATGAACTCGTGCTACATTTAGCACGTATGGAGTGAATATGCATGCCAGCACACGCATGGAAGAGCTTACGTGGGTAAAGCAAACGTGATACTGTATGAAAAAAGTTTGTAGGCATATGCAAACTAAATATGCATGTGTGCCTACATGTGTTAGAAATAGTATAGGTATCGGGATATCACGTGGCGGGCGGATCAATCCATTAGTCGGCCGTCTCGGTTACACTGTGCACCGAGTCTTTCTTACCCTCTGCCATTGTACACCACATAATAATAGTAATAACATCAACAATGATATAATGATGTCACAGTGTCCTTTTGTGATCATTTTACTAACAATGTTTGTAACTACGTATAATATAGAATTATATCCATAGTTTCAAAATTGTTTTTGAATTCGATGTTTAGTTTTAAGAGCCATTACATCAAGCAAATTTAATGAAAAGGGTTATTAAAAATATATATGAAATGGTTCTTATCGCGTATTTAGATGAAAGAAGATTCTTTCTTAAATCAGCGAGATTACTATATTATGATACGCCACTTACTTCCGCTCGTGAAGCGGACATATAGTAAATTCTCATGAGTGTCGGATGATGTTCGAGTGGCAACGGAATTAAGATGAGAGAAATTTTATGAATAAGGTATATGAAGATAATAACTTGACACGATAGTCTATTATATATACATGGCTCATATATCAACACTATGTACAATGTTATCATATATACGTACTACTAGTGTTTGCTTATTGTATGTATATATATATATACTATATGTTTTATAAAACGAATCGTATTAGTATATTTAAATCTAAAATAGTTGTACTCAATTTTGGATGAACGTCAAATTCAGGAAATTATTAATAACTTTAAATTCATGTACATTTGAGGGAAGTTTTATACTTTGTGCCTTTTTGCCCGCGTAAAATTGTAACATAAAACGAACCTTGTATAGTGGGCACGTATGAGAATGAGTTGTGTGTGTGTGGGAAATGTGACTCCGCGTCTATCGGCGGTGACATAGGATATCTCATTCATTATTCGCAGGACACCTATCTGTGCAAGAGGAGACTCGAGTCGCAGCGGATATTATCCCTTTGCTAAATCAGAAAGATCCCGATTTCATCCATTTAGCATAACAAAGTTTACCCTAAAGAAATGTATCTTATTTAATACAAACTCAATCAGTTTTAGTGGCGAATTTAAATATTATAATATCGAGCTGACAAGTCACATATTTAAAAAATTGAAATATCAATTGAGAAATATAATACATCTATTAGCAGTATCCTCTTTTCCAAGTGAAACTCTACTTGTTTCACTTCTTTATGATCCATATCATGACGTCAATAGCTAATGCTAGTTGGCTAGGTATTGGATTTCCTTTCTACACAAGTGAACTGATTCCTATAGACGCAATTTTATATGTTTAAAATATACATATATTTGCAATTATAAAAACACAACCCTGTTTTAGTTGGTTAAAAGGGCAGCAGGTATAAAAACAGAAATGTGCATATGAGTGCAAGTATACTTGTAATCTGTGTTCGAAGATCATTTGAAAAGGATCGGTTACAGGTCTATGCACAGTGAGGAATTTAAACAAGATGCAATGATGCTGTCATGTAATATGATTAATTTAATTAATAATCAATTAAAACAATTAATATCTTCATGCAGATTTTTGGCAGAATCACAAAAAATTATGGCTGACAGTACCTCTAAATATATTTTTTAAATTCTGCCGAAAATCCGTGTGAAGAAAAAACGAGTTTTAAAAGATACCAAATTTCTTATTTTTTAAATAATAATATTTAAGCGCCGAAAGTGAATTTTTCATGCATGTGTTAAACTTGGCCAGCATCACTTCTCCTGAGTTCAAATTGATCGCAAATCACCAATTTACGTTATTACAGATTTCGATACGTATCATTTCTCTTTCTCTATGGTTGCAAGAATATGCTTTCTGATTATACATCGCAAAATCTGGAATCATGCATTACTACACTGGTATCAAATTTCCCAATGATGCCCTTGCTTTAGTTGCCATTATACACCTGGGGCTATTCATATTATTTTCTTCAGGTCAATGTTCGTAATTGCTTTTTTTCCACTGAAATATTAAATTAATGTGTAACTTATAATTCTTTTAAGATTTGGTACTTAAATTTGGTACGCTCTATAAATTTGATCCATTATAAACTCGGTGAAATGCTGTGTTGTTTCATGTCAAACTCAGAGAGATGTATGAACTAAGAATATAAAAGATTTATGATAACTCAGGAGTTGGGGCAGTAATCGTTAAAGTTTTTAGTTTAGCTTCAAATTTCGAGGGTATCCAACGTCGTCCGACTACGAGAAAACAAATGGAGTTGACAAATGTGGCGCGTGGTTAGGTAGCCGGAACTTCACATAAATACCTCGCATTTTCTCATCCAACTATTATTTTCCTGAATCTTTAGTAACTTGATACACGCTATTTCTTACAGCAATGCATATATAGCAACAAATATATCAATCTGATAGAAGAAATTCTAGATTTTAACAAGAAAGACGTTTTGTACAGACAATATTTTTACGATCCTTTTCCATCTCAAATGTATAGATCTCAGTTTTTTTTAAGATGTAACTTTGCAAAATTCTCACAGATGGCCTCGATCTTAGATTGACGATATATAAATACGATATATTTTTGAAATGTAATCAGTTGACTGGTAATATCAATATAGAAAGATATAATAAAACTACAGAGAAGTGCGACGAGTTTCTATGGCTTGTGGCCAATTCAAAATTAATTTTCTTGAAAGATTAAACCGATTGGTTTGGCCGAGTCTAGTTTCAATAATAGCTTATGATTTCACATGCAATTGAAAAAATGATAAAAGAGCATTTTAAATTACATAATATTTATAAAACAAATTCGCGGACGGAGAAAGCTTTTATAGCATGAAACACCATGAAAGATTCACCGCAATGCAGAGTTCGATGGCAAGTTGAGGTGTAACGAGATCCGAGTTTTAGTTTGGTCGTACATGAGAGACGGATAGAGTAAGAGTGATAGGGGAGGGGAAAGGGGTGGAAATCGTTTTTAGTAGTTGGCAGTTGGTATGGAGTTAGAGAACGACTGGAACTAGCCAAAATTCGAGGCATCCAATTATGTATGCGTGCGTGCGCTGGGAAAGCTCACCTGCACGCCAGACAGCTCGACCAGACTACTCCGTAGAAATAACTATTACTTTTAACCAGCTTTAAATGTACGAGTTTCGGCTCGTTACATTTCCCACAGAACCTTCCGCCAGCAAGTGCTATAACGGCACAAAATTAGTCAGGCACCGGAATAGCTTTCCCTGCACTGCATACATTCGAAATCACCGATATCAAATGCCTATATGATCCTATTCGAAGATTAGTTATATTGGTTTAGAGTTTCAACGATATTAACTTCTGTTTTTCAATATTATCAACAATTGATCTTATAACATGCATTATACCTATATATTTCTAATTGAATTAAGCACATTATTCAAAGTGAATGCATATATCAGTAATATTTTAAAATGCGCTATGGATATATCAATGCATCAATTTAATCTGCAAAAATCATCTGATAGTGTTATTCGTATCAAATTATGATCCCGCCGCAGATATCAAATAAAATTCAGTCTCATACATTGTGTGGGATTATAGAGAATAAGTTAGGTCCGCCTAATGGTGTTGAAAATTATAAAAATGAGTGATAATGGACAATCTCTTGTTAAGGTGTCAAACTATCGGAAATTGAACCTTTTTTTTTACAGATTTCGTGTAAGGAAACTGAGTATGTATACTTTCAGGTGAACACACAAGAGAAAAGATATAATGATGAGAAGCAAGTCGTTGGTGTCGTGTTGCAGCCTATTATGATTCCGAATAAATCAGGCGAAGGAGGGTATGTAACATGATACCCACTGCTTCTCCTATATACTCCCGTCTCATCTTCTTACACTGGAGTATAACACCACTGCAGATTACAAAAAGCAGGAATATCTCTAATATGTCGAAGAAATCGTACGAAATCTTAAGATATCCTAATTTTTTAATTTGCCATTTAAGTTTCTATTCTCAAAAGAACATTTATAAACAAATGGATGATTCATCGAGACGAATCATACCGTTAGATTTTTTCGCGTCCGGTCATGGAGATACACTTCAAATTATCGCACGGAAATCCATCGTTTCCTTCAGGAGTGCCCCGTAATCGTTTCCTGCACTTTTCAAGCTAAGCTAATGCGATTAGTCAATTTGTGTCCCTTCGTCACGCAAATCTGTGTCAATAAACTCTCTTTATACTGGAATTATCAAGCCTCTAAACTGAACTGATTTTAAGGCTTCAGGTTTGATTAATGTTCTCTTTATATAGAAATATAGGAATCTTATCCAAATAGAGATAAGTTAAGTAATAGCAATAAATTGACAATTTTTGAAAATAAAAAATGACATACCTTCATCTCATCGTCAGGCGTTTCCTTCTCAATTTTTATAGGAATTGGTCTACTAATGAGAGTATTTTTTTTTGCATGGGAGTCATTCGTAGTCGATGAATGCAACTTCGCAATTCTTCTACGAGAAGTGCTGGTCCTCGAAGGTGGTGCAGGGAGTTTGCTGCTCATTACGCCCTTTTATTTATCACATACACATACTCGGTTCATATATATGTCCTTTCTGACATGAATCATACGTCAGAAAACTTAAACTACAGTTCCACTATCAAATAACGGATCAAATGTCGTTCTCTTGCTGAAATTTCTACCTCACAAGGATCCTCCAATACATCTCTACTTTACCAAAAAAAATGTGCAAACTTTTAGCTGTTTATTTGTTAAGAAAGAATAATTCTTTATATGAGTATAAATTATGGTATAGAATATATAGGAGAGATTTTTTACTTCATTCAACTTCTGTGTTGCTGAATTGACAACATCAAAAATGTATAGGCTGCGACATAAAATTGATAAAAGTCCATTCATCTCCGTTGAAAAGTAAACAACAAGTACCAAATCAACAATTGATTTCTTCGTTAAAAGAGTAGTCAATTTTAGGAAGATATTCACAACAAAATTTTCTACCTTTTGATATCTCTGTTTTCAAATCTAGTTGTACAGAAAAGAGAACGACACGTATCCTTAACTTTTGCGTTTGTAAATCACCTTTTCGTTTCGTACTTTTCACAGCGGTGACAGAGATTACTAAAATAATCTCTCTACCAAGAATCGAAGGTTTGGTCACCTAAAAATAGTCCGAAAGCTCCTTTTAGAACTTTATCTACAAAAGCGTTTTCGATTTCCGCAATTCGAACGGTGAAGTTACTGAAATCTTCACTCGTGTTTCTAACAAGATAAACAAATGGATGTTCAAGAAAGCATTGAGGTCGGATTTGCGCTGTTTTTTGGAAGTTTGAACCGATTCGCAGTTGGTGTTGAGGCGGCACGATTTGAAATTGAAGCTGAAACCGAGCACCGCGAGGGCGAATAAAACGTGCCGAATCTACCGAAGACGTGCGAAGACGGAGTTTCCCTCTGTACTGACTACTGACTCAAATGACTCTCGTCATCCTTCGGGCTTCGGCACCACGTCTGAAATTTCTATGGTCTTCCAATGGTCGCTTTGACGATCGCTGGCTGGCAGAACCAGGCAGAACTTGAACACGGCCACGAGGATGCACGAATGCGACGCCGCGACGCGCGTAAAAATAACCGTACTGCACATACGTATATTCCGCGCGCTTCGCGACCTCGTGTGCGATCGGGGTCTATCGTGTGTATTCGTGGACCTGAACCTGGCCTGCGCGAAACAAGTGAAGAACTGTGGTCTCGGTCTCCGTCTACCCTTGACCAACACCATTGAACACCATCATCTAGAATTGCTACTTACCTACTACCGAGTAACGGTTACATAACAAAGAGCATAAGAAGCCCTCCCTGTTTAGAGGGTGTTCGCAAACGCTTGGAGTATATGCCAAGTAGAGAGCTGCCCTCCAAATGAAAATAGCCGTAACTGTAATTCCTATAAGGGGGGTAAGGGTTTGCACTTTTGAAAAATCAAATTTTTTTTTCCTTATCTGATTGTTAAACATTTCAAGAATATATTCCCTAAATTTTAAGTCGATCTGAACAAAACTCTTGAATTATAAGTTATTGTCTAGTTAGTCTCCTGTCTTTTAACACTATAGCTCTAACAGCAGCGGTTTTCGAAGATTACTCTTAGTTTTTCTCAAAACTACTTTTTCAAAGTCCGTGTTCACTGCCATTTAA
>JAUESI010000018.1:8936801-8946812 GCA_032275145.1 Synergus laeviventris | reverse complement strand
ATATATATATATATATATTCGTTTATCAATTTCTTAATTATGTTACTTATAGGAGGTTATTACATTTTTGACTTGGAACTCTAAAATAACCATTTAGAAATAAATATAAAAAAACTGGAAAACGTCTGGACGATGGATTGATAACTTTTTAAATGTTTTTAAATAGGAGTTAAAGTGAATAAATTTAAGGACGTTTTCTATAAAGAAATAATTTTGAACCACAGAAAACAATTTTTAGATTCTTTATTTCCATTCTATTCAAAATTCATTCAACAGAGACACTTACAAAAATATTTCAAGGAAGTTAATGATTCTCATATTTGATAGAATTGTACTGTGCATTTTGCATAAGGCTTCATTCTAGTCAAAACGAATATTCCGCATAATAGCAAGTTTGAATACGGAAACCGAAATACATATCAAAAATATCTTTTCACCTCCATATTACGTATCTGTATCACAATATAATAAATTGATGCTTCTTCCTTTTACTTGCAACTAACATTTTCAAAAATGTAAAATTCCTTCAGAATATACGTTTTGACTAGAAAGTTCGTTAAAATACCTATTTATGAAGAAGATACCAAAATATCTAGTCATAGAATCTTTTCTAATTGATACATTAAATTCGAATAGTATGCATATTTCGCTGGCCCTAGCTCTTCTTTAATAATTGCACTAATCATTTTATATTTCGTTAACAACATTTTGCATGAAGCAGAAAAACAGTAATGTTACTATCTACAAACACTGCTCTATAAAGCTGAAACATCCTCAAGTTTGAATGTAGTTATGCAGAAAAATTTTTTCTTTTTTTTCAAACTATGACCTTGCGCTTGCATATCATAATTTTTTAAAAGCCGCATATCGTTTCTAAGTAATATTTTTTGCGACGATAATTACCTTTTTACTGATTGTAAAGTTCTTCAAACAATTTATCTTATCTAACACATTTCTTTTGATTTTGTACAATTGCACACAGTAAAAGGATGAGGTTGTTTTAACTTTGCAAGGCAGATTTACAGTAATTTTTTAAACTTCTATACAGATCGTACATACTAAAATATTCGCTCATATATAATTTTAACAATTTATAGGTTTTTCTTATGTCCATACTTGCCCGGTATTTATAGGAAAATGTAATTAAACGAGCAATTAAATTGAATTGACGGGTAAGAATTACCTTAAATTTAATGTTTAGCTAGTCTGTACACCCATAACATCTTTCATCTACACTAAGGGTGTTGGATCCAAGTTAAAACCTCAAAATTCGAATTCTTCTGATTGCTAAATATATATTATAACTCAAGTCAGAGGTTCGTTAAAGACTAAGTAAATGCAATTAACTTTTCTATTATGAATATTTTGGCAATATTATTATTTTTCATTAAAACATTATTTCGCATTGTTTTAGAAGGAGGTATATGATTTTTTCGTCTGAGCGTAAACGGATCTTGACAATGTAAAAATTACAAAGTTAAAAATATTTGTTGATGTTATGTAAGCAAAGGGATTCTGCCCAATGTCTCGGATTGAGAATTCATTCCGAACCAATCCGAATTATTCTGATGCCCATTAAAAATGAAATTGAACTTGTGATCCTATAATAAATCCGTTCAAACTGAATTAATCAGAATTTATCCGAACTTTCAATCAGAATGATTCCAGTTAATCAGAATAAATCCAAACTTTATTCGGTATCCTTTAACAATCATGCGGTGGTTCAATTATTCGTGATGATTTTAACTGTAGGCAAGTAAATATGATTGTGATATGATAAGTAATACAATAGTTATAATTAAGGACCTAACCAAATCCATTTTGTATATTAAATGATATTTCTCAAAAATAATAAGGAAGTTTCAACTAATTATGTTGCAATTGTATATTGTTACGGATTTGATCAAGTGTACAAATTAGACTTAAAAATAATAAAAAATTGTATTGAATCTCGGGATAAAAATAGATGTATATTATAATTGAATCAGAAAATTCATGTCGTAGTAAAAGTCTGACTTCTCTTTTTACTTCTAAAGATATACAAATAAACAAACATAAGAAAATAGGAGTTTCTTATTTAAACAATCTTTCTGTTTATTTGAGGTATTTTCTTCTAATATTTGCACTGTATTGACAAATTTAAAATTACTTCTAAAGAAATACATCGATGACTTGTAAAAGAAATATTTAAAGCCTCATATAAGTTTACAACATGGCACAGGAAATTTAAAAAATTTTGTACATGAATTGTATTGACTAATTCAGATTAACGAACTACTATTATAATATTATTATCTTATAAAATTATTCATGAAAATGAAATACATTTCTCAAGAGTGTTGGACTCTTCTGTTGGCCTCAATGTGATTCCTAAAGTTTTCTTAACTTAATTAGTTGAGTATAACGATGAAATTAACCTATGAGGTTCGAACTTGAGCCCAACACCCTTAAAAGGAATATTTTAGACTGATCACAATTTTTCGGATAAATCTCTTAGATGCAAATATCTTTTTAATATAATGAAAAATCTTTAATTGCACTTCTATCTGATATATTGATTCAAAAATATTCATAGTTTCTTGTGGATAAAAATTTATAAAAAGTTATTTATTCGATTAGTGTAAATTTTTAATAAATCAAGTAAGAAGATTAATCCTAACATAATCCTTTACTCTGCATAATAATGAAGATAATATTATCTTCATTATTATGCAAAGTAAAAGATTATTTTTAATAATTATATTTAACTTAAAAATCTGAAGAGAAGATAAAGCCACGTGGTGAAATAGATGAAAGCAGCAATAACATGATAATAAATCACTAATTACAATAACGCCATTGTCAGTTTATCTAACTAGATGTGTTTGAATGTATTTGGTGACTCATAATCACAATTTCTGCATTTAAAAAAATTACCAACAAATTTAATGGAATTATTCAACATCTTTTAAATTTTTATTTTAGTCGCGAATAGAATTTGGCTAAAAGTAGTAAATGCGTAATCTGAAAAACATGACTTAAGTACTCGTCAACGTTTTTTTGTCAGATATGATGGATAAGAAACAAAATATCTTTAGTTGTGAATATACATATTTTCTACGGATGTTTTTCGATTTTCTGTGTAAATAAAATGTTTTAGAGTGTGAATTTAAAAATAAAATGGATATAATAGCCTCTTAACTTTTAAAGTCTTAAGTAAAGTCTATAATTTTATTAGTCAGAAAGAACAGTAACAAGATGGGAATACCGAAAGATGCAAATGAATAGACGTTAAAAATCTTCCGTTTTTCTCACAGTCTCGTTAATAACGTTTTTGTTACTATTTTCTTTATAACATATCATATCTTTTGTTTCACAAACCGTTTATTGAATTTTTATACTCACGGACAAAGCAATGCAATCACTGCTTTGCAAGTAAAAGTTATTTTTCTTAAGGCCATGTATAACTCACGTGACGTGGCGCTTGTAACCATATTTCAGGTTTTCAGGCATCACATTAAAAAACTAATAATTACAATTCATTTTTTCCTAGCACATAAACGTAAAGAAAATGATAAAGAACGTTTATCTACTAGCTAAAATGCATTTTCTCGATTCGTTTTCAAGTAAGGTACCTGAAAAAATGAAAGCTGGTAAGGTAGGAATCGGATAAGTAATACATGGTTTTAAGTAAAAAAATTCTTCCTTTTTCTATGCAGATAGGGGCACAGAACCGTTGTAGTGGAACTCTTCTAGCTCTTTCTCCTCTGAAAAATAAATTATAAATCAGTATGAACAAAATTCTGTACAAAACAGATAATCTGCATTTATTTACAATATGATTTTACAATTAAAAAGTCAATAAATATCTCAAAAATGAATTAGACTGAAATGAATGTACTTAAAAAGTGTATCTGGAAATGTTCGTCACAAGTTAATGCATCAATTAATTCCCTCATTTTCTTATCAATTTAAAATAAAAATAACGGCAACTACAGGCAAAAATAGAATTAGCTATATGTATTATCTATGAGTTATAAAGAGGGAGAAAGATCATAGCTTTCCTCATTTCTCACAGTTCAAGCTATTTTCTTCCAGTAACAACTTCATAACATCTTCAATCTTCATTTATACTATTGCTTATTTAACTTTTTCATATTTAATAGATTTCAAGATCTACGAATGAAAAATCTGTGTTTAAAAGTGAATGTGTAAAAGAATACTAAAAATCTTAAAATTTTACATCGAAAAAATCGAATTTATTTATTTGTATATGGAATAATATTTTAACACAACTATTCGTATGGAAATTTTCGTGTAAAATGGATATTGAAATGAAATTTCAAAAGACGTCGCTTGAATGTGTATTTTCCTTAAGGGTATTAGATCCAAGTTTGTTGCTTAAAGTTCGAACTCTTCATATTATTTAACAAATATTGTAATTGGATATTTTTCACTCTGTTGTTGAGTAGAATTCATGTTTTTATTCATGACGTGTATAGAACGAACAAAATACCTTTCATACTTTTCGTGTAAAATATATCGAATCAGGGTTTTTCCCGGTCAACTAAAAGTAACATATATTTATAATTGACGTTTTTTCTACGTATCCTGTAACACCATGGAGCAAAAAATATCCCGGCGACTGTAAGTAAATTAGAAATTACTTTTCTAAGACCGAAATTGATAAAATAAAAACATGAATTTTGCTGCAATCAGAAGTACACTCCTGGCCTTTTAATTAAATTCCTGGTCATTTCTGATTTTTTCCCGGTCATTTCCTAGTATCTCCAGATTTCCAGGTCAAGTCACCACCCTAAGAATTCTAATAAATTGTAAAATAAAAAATCTACTCTTCTTTTTATTTTTAAAACCTTTTACAAAAAAAGAAAACTTAAAAATCTCAAATTTTAGTTAAAAAAACTGAAATTCCGTTTAAAAGTGAGACAGAGCGAAAAAATATCTGGTTATAATTTATGTTGAGTAAAAATTGAAGAAATTGAACTTTGAAATTAGAACAGATCCAGCCCCCCTTAATAGCTATCAATAGTTATACTATTTCGTACGGTAGAAATAAAACTTTATTATACATACATAAAGCACATAAAGTAACTTTCTATAAAGCAAAATAAATACATTAGGTAAAAGCATAAATAGCATGTAGGAAGGAGTGGGTGTACATTAACTTTTTTTATTCAGAAAAAAATAAAGCGATATTATACGTGTACCACAGAAACCATTAAAGAATTCGATAACATTTATTTCAGTTTATTAATCGCGAATCACTTCGTTTGTCTGTTATATCTTTTATTTCAAGCTCAACGCTTTTATAAATGCAATTATCTCGGAAAAATGATAGCTTTAAACCAATTTGGGGCGCATTTTTATTTTAAATTAATATTCAGAGAGTTTAATTTCATTTTCCCTGATTCGCAAAATATACACAATATTTCCAGCTTTTTATTATTATATTTATTGTACGAGAGATTTTGAATATTCTTCCATTCTGAAATTCAATATATCGAACGAGCAATGTATAATTATCCTCGTGAACATTCAATTAGAATTACACAATAATATCCCATTACACAAAAATGTCCTAAGTACTTCTAAAACGTGATTATGATTTCACTTAATTTGGTGCTACTGTTACTGATATCACATAAAAGCAGTCTTTTAATTTTGTACTTATATACATGATTATATGCACAATTCGGTAAACTTTTGATTTTTTTTTTCAAATTTTTCGAAATAAAATATTTCCAACATAAAGTAAAATATGCAGTGCTGAATTAATATTTCGTGAAATATTTTTAAAATATATTTAGGGGAGGTTTGATTTGATTAAATAAACCCGCCTAATAAAATTATAAAAATTTATTTAAATTCTTAGCGAACAATAAAATATTATTTCGCATTTATATGTAATAAATACTTTGTTCTCTTCGGAAAATTTGTTTTAGTTATTTAAAAAAAAAAGGATTAGGGCAGCAAAATCCTAGATTTTAATTATTCTAAAGTTCCTTTAAAATGGAAGTACTTCAAATGAACGTGTCGATCGTCCAAAGTTACTAAAAGGCCTCGTTTTTCTCTTTTTACCCAAAAGTAGGGGCATACTCTCAGAGTAAGTGGTTCTATTCCCGATATGACAGTGTCGATACACGAGATAATTATTCAAGTTTCCAGAGTATTGAATCCGGCTATAACGATGAAGACACAATGGATCACTGCAACGTGTTTTTATTCCTTCTTTAAGCGACCTACCTTTTTGAAGTTCTGTCTCTTGTGCTGCTGAATTCGGTGTTGGCCTTGTATTATCTATGAAAGAAAGATGGAAGCGCTACTAGAACTATAATTCAAGCTACAAAAAATAAAAAAGCAAGAGAGTTGAGAGGCAATAAGGATTTCAGAATGAAGAAAAGAAAGGTGTGAAAAGTTCTAAAGCTTTTGTGCAAATTGTTAAATTAGGTCTAAGATAGTTTCTAAATGGACATAGACATCTAGTATACCAAATCTAGGTCACAATATATAGAATATTGAGTTTAGTTCACAAATTTTTACGCATATATAGATTAAACTGCATCTGGTTATTAACTCGTTAGATTGATATACAAGCAATAAAACTAGCTTTATCTCAATGCACATTTGCATAATAAAAATATCCAATCTATCGATGCTCTTTCATTGTTCTGTCATGATGTCAACCATAGGACATGAGATAATTATATTGTAATCGCCTTCGATGACGTTGGAGCGAGTTTATTATTATTGACGGATTCAATTCAGACCGCCGAGTGCAAATTTCGTTTTTTGAGATATCGCCAATTTTAAAACTGAATTGATGAACGATATTCAATTTTTTTAAATTACCAACCATTTTGCCAAGCTGGACTCGTTAAAGACTGCCCGGCTGGATCCACAGAATTTACAACTGGGTCTTCTTTCACACATCTCACTGTAAACATTGCTATAGCTGCTACTATTGATGGCACACCACTTAAAACAAATGTCAAGCTGTATGAACCTAAACAAAAAATGAAAAGTGGGTTATTTAACTAGGCAAGAGTTCAACGATATTTCGATTACTCAGATAAATGAGATTCAAAGATCATTAACTATTTTCATAAATCAATCTGAAAATAACTGATAGACATACCTGAACGATCATAAAGAAATCCAGCGAAGAGAGATCCAATCGTCACTGGCAAAGCACAAAGCCCCAATAAGAAACTAATTGCAGACGTTGCGTCCTTTTGACCGCAAATTTCGAAAGCGATAGGACCCAAAAGGGATATAAAACATCCATCAAATAAACCCATACAGAGGTAAATTATTATTAAAACTGTATAGGATGAAGTAAACGCCATCAACATCATTAGAGTTCCCAAACACATGAAAGAGATCTGTAGATTAAAAAAGGGAAAACAGGTGAATAGCGGAGGGACCGCGAAGCCTGTTCTTAGCTCTCTTTACCTTATGTAGTATTTATTATCTCACCTGTTGCAATAGTATTCTATTGACACGTGGTAAATCTGCAATATACCCAAATATTAAACGACCGATTCCAGACGTGGCACCAAGACACATAATTGGCAACGCCTGGTTGGCGTCCTTGCCAAAATGCATTTCTACGAATTTTCCTATGTGAATGTATGGCGTCTGATACCTGCAATTGCGAGTTTTTTTTTTTAATTTATCAAGAAACGTTCGCAATAACATGCTTTGAGTTGTACACTTTAAAATTCAATCTCTTCATTTCATTCAACAAATATTAGAATTAAATATTTTTTCACTCTGTAAATATACTCTTCTCTGAAATAGAAATGTGCCTATAGAGTGAAAAGATTTCTAACTTTAATAATTTTTTGTTTAAAATGGATTCGAGATCTAATCTCAAAATCCAGTTGTTTTATTTCCCACGAAAAGTATTGAAGTTAAAAATATTTTCGCTCCATACGCATATCTCCATTCAAGAAATGAGTTCTACTAATAAAAAAAATTTCTAATTATAATAATATTTGTGTAAAAAAATGAAGAGACACATATGATTCTTAACCCTTAACTTGTCATCGATTATATTCATCGTTTTAAATCTTGTCGATTTCAGATATGAAACACGTTTATGTTTCAAATAACGACTTACCCAAGGAGGGCGATAGGCATAGCAGTCGCCCATATGAGGTATCGCTTTCTTCTTAGAATTGATAAATTAACAATCCCTTTAAGTTTTTCACAAACAGTTTCCTTGTATGTCTTTTTTGATTTCTCAACTACTGGTGACAGGGGTTCTGAAAAAAATAGAAAACCAGTCAGTGACGCTTAAAATTTCATTAAAAAATTTTTAATTAGCATTTTGGTATTGTATTATGTTATTGTAAACCGATATTTACCAGAAACCGGTTTGAACAGGTAAGCACATGCCATAACTATGCAAGTAAGGGAACCCAAGAATATCACAAGCACTTTTAATTTAAATTCTTCAAGAATGTATTTCATTAGATATGGCATAAGAATTGTGAAAATGGAACTTCCTGCGGTCACAATTCCATTTACAAGTCCTAAATATCGCTTAAAATAGTGTCCTAGAATTACTAAGCTCGGTGCGTAAGCTAAACTTGCTCCCACTCCGTACATAATTCCATACGTCAAGTACAGACATTCAACCTACAGTAATAAATAAACATTAAAAACTAATCAGCTATTTTATTTTTAAAAAATATATAATTAAACATATTTTAAAGGTGTTAGGCCCAAGTTCTAACTCAAAAATTTCTTTTCATCATTTTACTGAAAGAATATTATTATTAGATATTTTTTCGCTTTGTGTAATTCGGACTCTTCGTTTTACGCAAAAAGTATTGAAATAAAAAAAATTAACTCTGTAGTCACAATTCCACTTTTAAAAAATGTACCAATGTAAAACGAAAAAATATCTATTTCTAATATTCATTGAGTAAAATGGAGAGACGGAATCTTGAAATTAGAACTTGGATCCAAAACTCTTAAAATAAATAACACGTAAAAGTAAAAGTATAAATGGTAATAATATACCTGATTCAGAAAGAATGATGATAGAAACATCCCGAAAGCGGCAATCAAACCTCCCAGAAACGTTGTCATCTGAATTCCAATTTTATTTGTGAGAATTCCAGCAAGAGGGGACATAAGAAACGTAGTACCCAGTTGTAAAGATCCTACCAGGGCTAAAAAAAATGAAAAATAGTTACTGCATAAATAAAAATATTAAACTATTAATGCATTTATTAAGATGTAGGAAATAATAGGATATTATAGAAAAATTAAGATGTAGATATTATAGAATCTTGTTGTGCATTGGCAGAAAATCAACGGAGTTACTTGACCCCTATTGTGATTAATGATTGTTTAATTGATGATTAATATATTCTGATTTAGTTCAATAAGTAACCTAGGGCGTTTTCTACATACATACATCATTTTATAATTTAATGTGACATAAATAATATTTTAAAAAGTAAAATTTTATAATATTCTACAGCAAAGATTAATGAAAGAAATTTTGAGCCGTACTTTTATTCATAGAATGAAAGTCAATTTCATTTTTCTATCAATTAATGACCAATCGAGCACAAGACTTAATTTGCAATTCACTTGTATGTTAATGAAAGAGAAATTAAATAATTAAGGTTAATTGAACTTAATTCAAGCTTCTGATATGTCCGCCTCGAGTCCCAGATATTTAATAAAACAAGTCTCAGTTTTTTGTTTAACTATAAATTATTATATTAACCTCTCAAGAAATTAAGTTTTATCTAAAAGATTTAAATCTAATATTTGTACTTCAGTATATTAAGGGTGTTGGAACCAAGTACTGACCACAAAAAACTATTTCCTTATTCTATTCATCAGATATTAGAAATAAATATCTTTTCGCTCTGTATTCGTACTCTTTTCTGAAATAGAAATGTGCCTATAGAGCGACAAAATGACTAATTAACAAATTTTTTACTTACAATGGATTCGAGATCTAAGCTCAAAATCCAATCATTTCAT
>JAUESI010000018.1:8923161-8933373 GCA_032275145.1 Synergus laeviventris | reverse complement strand
GTAGACAAAATTCAAAATAAGTAATGAGAAATTCGTAGAATTTCGCTAAAACCAAATTGCAATAAAATGTAGGTGGTAATTAGCAATCATATTTAATACAATTAATTTATAAAAAATCGAGAAATCAAAAAGGAAAAATGATCCTACCGATAATGCACTCCTGTGCGGGATCAATTGACTGATCGTTTGGTTGAGGAAGCCGTCAAGCCGGGTAGTTGAAAATTTCAATTATGTTGATGATCACTCGAACCATAATAATTTCATCAACTAAAAGTGAGGCAATTAGAGTTGAAAAATGTTCCGACGAGAAAAGTAACGGTACTGTACCGTCCGATTAAAGAATGGAGCACTTGGTACATGAGTGTCCGCTGTTAAGAACTCGATGATGGTTCTTCGTGGAAGAACAGAAACGAGACAGCAAAGTTGCTGCTGAGGCTAAGAGCCGAGCAAGAACAAGACTACTGGAAAGACTGGCTGGCTACAAATACGAACCAACCGATACGCGTTGCAGTCGACGAACTAATACCGGCGGTCCCCACAATCTGAATCCACATGTATGAACTCAATCTACTCGGCGACCACTCGTGCTGACTTGATAGTTTTCGAGATGCTCACTAGCTATTACTTCATGTCTTCCTAGTCTAGCAATGTAGCTTCATCGCTCATATTTGCGACTAAATTAAAACCCAACTGACGGATCATGATTGATAGCTTATTATAACACTTGATAAAAGGATCTTGACCCAAGTACTGGAACTATTTAAACCTGAAAGTAAATCATAATATCTTGCATAAGTATATTCCAATTTTCGAAATGATTTAAATCTAATAAACTTTTTTTTTAAATATGACTCAATTTGCAGATCACTACCTGCTTGCAATCAATATAGTTGGGTTATTTTCACATAACTTATGTTAAGTTTTCGAATTGAAATAAACTGAATTTTTAAAGTGAAAATTGTACTTAGTTAGTATTAGAAAATGAAAAAGGACTATATATGTATCTTAAAAATACATGAAAGGCGATATTGGGGTCAAATAACAAGCGTCCATGATTATATTAATACCACTTTTGCGGTTCGTGGACACAATTGATATTTGATGCAAAAATAACATTGCATGAACTATTTGTTAAACAAACATAATACTTTTTAATGATAAAATTCCTCTAAAAATGATTGCATCAATCGCTTGATAAAAGTAAATTTTCCTGAGCAGTGCTCCACTAAGTATAATACCTATAATACTATAAGTAAAATATGGTACAATGCTAATTTTGATTGCCAGAACCACATGTGGTTGTACCATATTTGACTATTTCTATGGTTGTCACAACCATAGCAGTTTTTTCTGTGTGGTTAAAATAATTAAAACTTAGTCATTATTGTTTAAAAATTGAGTGAATTTCATTTTTGTTTCCTCTCATTTGTTTCCACTATTTTTTTTGTAACTTGAAAATTTGGTTTTCAGTTATTCATAATAAAAAATAATTTTTTGAGAACTGGAAAATTTAGAAATAATTCCATATAGCAATTTTAAATCGCAGAATCGGTCGCCGATGCAATATGCTATGTTGCTGTTTAAAAGTAATAAGGCGACAAGTATTTTCCGTTTTGAAAAAAACTTAATTTTCGCGAAGAGATGAGAATTTTAATTATTAAGGTCGTTTTTGGCTGCATCTGGTAGGGTTTATGTTCTTTTTTCGAAATCCAGAAAAAAATTTGAAAATATTAATTAACAAAATGGCGATAATTTTTCTGAAAATATTTAAAGTTGATTTTCTCAAAACCCCCATCTTTTTTCCTCAATTTTTTTTGCTGAATTGGTACTCGTGTGAGGAAGATATATCATGTAAGTTTAATTTTAATATCTACATTAGGACAAAAGTTATGATTTAAATAAAAAATTTCGTTTTTTAAACAACCTTGAAAATCCAAATATGTACTCATATCTTTGCGAATATTGAGTTTTGTTCAAAACGAAAAATATTTGTAGCCTTCCTTCCCTTTTAAAGAACAAAATATTGCATTAGAAACTCTTTCAGCGATTTAAAGTTGCATTATTGTCAGTTATTGTCTGTCCGACTTGAAATAAATTTTTCAAATTGGTGGAGCACCATTTACTAATTAAGTACACATTTTTCAAAAAAATTCCATATAATCCTACTTATATAGAGATTTGTCACTTGAAACACTTGAAATCTAATGTGCACCCCTTTATGAAATTGTTTGAAAATACTGAAAATTAAAAACATTAACAATTTATTATAAACACTGTTAATACATATTAAAAATAGTCGTAATATAATAATTTAATAGTAGTAATAAAAATGGATAAAATAAAGAGTGAGGGAAAATCATATAAACTACACAAATTTAATAAACAAATGTCAAGAATTGACAGTACATAAATAAAAACAGACATACAGGAAACAAAACGAAAGAAATCAATAAAATATTGGGTATACAGTAATGATATACCGGATATACCTAATATTTCGAGGTTATCTTTCTCCAATACGCCTGATTTGCCCCATTGAGCTGTCAGATTTGGCGTTGACCTTGTCATATAATTCTAAGTTCCAAAATATTGCTCCGAAAAATGAGAAAATCAACATTATGTATACTGAACATTTAAAGTATGACATATAAAGACAGATAAACGCAAGTTTTAACGATTACTTTATTTATCATAATTTCGATCTATGCACGTATTTGCATGAAGAACAAACCGGAAGAAGAAGCAAAGCAAGCACAAACTAAAGATAATAAAATCAGCTGTTTAATGCAATCCATGATGCAATCTTATCTCCCTTATCACCGAGGGTAAACTACAAAAATACATGAAAACCTACGAAACCCATGAAAAGTATATTATAGTGAACATTCCATTTTACAGATATCGCTAGCATCCAGTTGTATTTTCAGGCATATTTTGAAGGTTTCCAAACGGATCACAAGATGTCTCTGAAAACCGATGTTGAGATGTTCTGGAGCAATCGCATTTTTTTTTTGTGTTAAAATTTGTGAAGTGCGAATTAGGAGATGGCTGAGTTTTAAGTTGGCTTCGTGAATTTCGACGTTGACAGACCGATGCTTCGAAAGAACGATATTTTTTTAGAGGTGTTTGCGTTCGAGAGGCATTTGATGAATTTTTTTATTGAGAAGAAAGATATTGGAGACGTGTATTTAATACCCAGAAACGGTTGCATACGGCTTGCGAGTGTAGTGAGATATTTTGGCATTTCCACGAAATTAGTTCTCAACCTTTGACGAATCTTGACAATTGAAGGAATCGGGTAAGTACATCATTTAATAATAATTCCAGATACTATTTTCAAACTTGTCTTAGACTTGCAGGTTTCATTCGGCCCTTTCCTGGAAAAGACATGATCTCCCTTTCAATCGCTTTCTCTGCTTTTACATAATGGAGAGAATCACAAATTCAGTTAATATTTTTTTCTAGAAGCAGCCATGGGGGAAAACGAGAAAGAGTTTGTCCTACAATGGGACGGACATGCAGGATATGTTACGGAACGATTTAGTGGTTTGTTGGCACGACAGGCTCTGGTTGATGTGACACTTATTTGTGAAGAACAAAAACTTCGAGTTCACAAACTGGTCCTAGCATCATGCAGTTTGTATTTTGAGGTATGGTACTTTTTCTGTATCATCCGTTCTGAAAAGATTAGGTTTCTCGATTTTCTGAACCAGACTGTTTGTTTTACCATAATCTATTAAAAACTTTGGAATCCGAACAATCTAGATCATGTAGTTTTATATTAAGCATCGGCCCTGCGTTTCCCAAACATTGATTACTGAAAAGAGTTTTTTCAGGCTTTAAATCACACCTCGTTTATCAGTTTAATATCAAACTGAAAGATGAAAGGGATTGTTGCAACTCCAACTGCAAGCAAAGTTGATTGTACAATTCTATTATACTTCTGATAGATTAAAAAATCAGGAACAATTCGATTTTAATTTTAGACTAACTGTGGATTGTCATGTGGGTTACTTTACTCTTTTTGTTAGAATTTCTAGTTCATCGCTACAACTTTCACTATTATAGTTGCATTAATTTAGGGTGGGGTTCCAAAAATAGATACTATGACAAGTAAAATAGTTTCCAGATGGCTATGCAATCAAACATCAGTTTTTTCCAAACCTCAATTCAACCTGAACTGACTTCCATAAATTTCCCTTTTTCTTGGACTTTCCAAACTTCTTCCTTAGTTTCTTAATACCTAAAGAAATTAAGTCTCGTTTTATTTTGGAATAAAAAACCAAACAATGATCCCTAAGAATTTAATTTGAGTATCTCAGAGACTTAGACTAATTTTACTTCTAAATCTAGAACTCTTTATTTTTAAACTGAGAAAAAGAAATTTAGCACAATATTTTATTCAATTTTCAGGTCATATTCAATTAGTTTGATTCTTTTTATTAGGAAATGTTGGAGCAAGATCTTGGACAAGAGCCAATCATAGTACTCAAAGACTTGAAGTTTGAGGTATTAAAAGCGATGGTCGAGTTTATGTACTGCGGTGAAACGACTATCTCTCAAAAGTATTTACCCTCTCTACTCATAGCAGCAAGACTTTTCAAAGTAAGACACTTCGCTTTCACTGTATCAATTTAATTTTCACATTAAATCTCCTGGTGCTAACTAAGAACTTGTATTTCAGGTAAACGAATTAGAATTTATAGCCAAGCAGATTTCCGAATCTCAAGAAGTCACCGAGGATGGTTCTAACAGCGACAAGGGATTCGAAGAGGACAGCGAGTGTTCAGAGTATAATAATAAGCTGGTTGAAGTTGACAGTGAATGCGAAGAGATAATTCCCGACTCACAGAACAACAATCAGATTGAACTGTTCCAGGAAAAAGACATTAGTGATACGGAATCCGAAAAGGGCCCTTCAGTGGAATGCTGTAGTGTAAGCAATGACTCTGAACAAGAATTAGAACATATACTCTATGCGGATCCGAGTATTACAGATGACGCCCAAAATATTTCCGAACCTCACCAATTTGCTCCCATCAATTCCTGTAGAATGAATGGAACGGGAACGACGGAGGGTGAAGAGATCGAGTGCATTTCTAAACTGTTGCAAAGAGATAAACCTTTGCACTTAGGCGTTAATGAATCTGTGATGGATAGCAAAAATTGCGAAGCCTCTAAGTGCAAAACTATACTTTACGAGCAGCGCTGTGATTTTGTAACTGACGAATGCAGAAAGTCACCGTCGATACCTTGCCCTCGACCACGAGAAGAGACTGACGAAAGATACTCTTCGGATAGCACGGATGTGGAAAGCAAAGTGGGTCAGTGCTTAAAAGTCTACACACACAAAAAGCGCAAAAGCACAAACAAAATAAGGAATCACTTGTTGCAATTTAACGAACTCTTGCCGGAATTGCCAACTACTAAAAGTATAGATTTATTAAACGACTCATCAAGTGACGAAACTTCCCTCAATTTGGAGAATTCCGAATACGTTTCGAATCTAACTAGCGAGAATATTCAATCTATCGTAGGCTGTACTCTAAACGAATTTAATATGGTAGATACCGATAGTGAAATGAACGTATGTACTGGTTTCTTTCCCAATGCCGATAAAAGTTACGTTGTAGGTAGTCACAAGGAAATTAGAAAAGTAGAGGAATTCTTTTCTGGATTCGAGAACGATCGTTTGACAAAGCCACCTATACTTCGAAGAAGCGTGCGCTTAAGTCAGCAAGAGTCGGAGGAATCAACCGAGGATAATCTTTTTGCCCTGGCGAAAACGAAGACACACAAAATTCGGATTATCGACAGAGAACGTACGGTTAATAATGGCAACATATTTGCCAAGAGAAAACGTAAGCGGCACTCAGAACGTCGTGTTCAAGAGCTCAGAACAACTTCGACACAAAATAACAGAAAACACACTCGACCTCTCCGCAGAACATCTAAGCTTGGTAAATACAGATCCAAAGCAAGACTATCGCCCAAAATTGAAAAGGAGAAGTTGAAAACTGTAGAGAAGTCGAAAGAGGAGAAAATCGAGAGGGAAGAAGTAGAAAATCACGCACCGCAATCAGTGCAGTTGAATACAATAGCAACTGTGAATAGAGCTTTATGGGGAGACATGACAGATATTTCTGAAGAAAGTAATCATAAGGTAGATCTTGAAGACTGTTCTCCAAGCATGGAAATTCCATTTGCTGTTGGCTTACTACCATTGAGAGCGGCACTTGAGAAAATGCAGGCGATGCCAGATTATCAACCGAGGAAAACGAGATCTTCAGTTGCTCCGATTAAGCAGGATCTCAATAATTTAAAGCGAAAGAATAACCATTTAGAAGTAGCTAATGGTACGAAAAAACACTTAAACAGCGAGAGTATAGTTAAAGAAAATGCCAAGACTGTTTGTCATATTGAAATTAGAACTGCCGCACAGTGCGCCCGAAGTCGAAAAAGGTCTTTATCGGACAGTTCTGCAGTGCAACCAACTACCGTGGCAGATAGGCAATAGCGTCTTGATTTCTCATAAGAACTTTAATTTTCATTCTCTCGGATATTGAATCTGGACTCCAAGTAACATACAAATTCACTATCCTTATTTTGTTGAAAAAATATAAAAATTAAATACTTTTTCGCTTCGTAGACAGACTCCTATTTCGAAAAAGAGTTAATTCATAGAACTAAAAAATATATAATTCTAAAATTAGTTGAGAAAAATGAGGCGATTGAATTTCGAGGTTGAAACTTGAATCCAATATCTTTAAAGGTATTCCAGGATTCCAAGGATACACCCAACCTCAAAATTAAACCATCTTTAAAATGATTCATAGAAAGCTCTCTTATTGCAATACTGAAACGAAATTTTATTTTATCTGCATAATACTATGTAAATATGTAATTTTATTGCGGATTGTAGTTTTGTACATTTTTTTTTAGGAATGCTTAAGTTCTTTTAACCTGGCTAAAATTCTGTAAATCTTCATAATATTCTAAAAATCAGATTTTTAATATATGAAAGAGTATATTTGCACGTTTTAATTGGGATTTAAACAGTATTTGGGAATTTACTCAAAAGGGGAACATCATTGGAACTCGTTACAGTTACAAATTAAAAAAGTAACTTATTTTCATTTCAAAGTCAAGTAAGCAGTAATGAAGAGTTACATAAGTCTATCCAGCAGTAAACTTTTTTTTTCTCTCGTGACTTATAACAAGCTATTCCCCAAGGCTGAATTTGAGTATTTTGAGATTGTGTCTATCACGCGAAATTAAGAAGTGTTCAACCTATCTTGGTTCCTTAGGGAAATTTTGATGTGAAAATCTGTGATTAAAAATGTTGCATAATGTTGTATTCTGCTATGTTAGTTGGGTCTAGTGACTTAGGCCTCAATTTTTGACATCAACAAAAGGCCGATCAATCAATGCAGTTTGACCTTTTGTTTTAAAAATTGAGGAACTTTGTTGATTTCGTTTTGGTTGCATTCTTTATAAAATGCATTTCTTGTTTACTTTCTAATTCGTGATTTAATTTGTTCTTTTCTTTGTAAATTTGAGATTTCTAGTTAGCTTAAATACAGGAATCATGCATGTTGCATATATAATAGTTAATAAGAAATGGGAAAGATAATCCTTTAATCAGATTCTGTAGGGAAACATTTATATCCATTAAAAAACGGTAAACTCTATGTCATCGATAACGTGATTATCAAATGCTATAAGTTTTTACATTTTTAAATCAAATTGTTTATAATTAATTACGAAATTCCAAAAAATGAAATTAAGAGTGATGGGCCCAAGTATTAAAATTATAGATTTTTTCGTTTTGTACCTATAATTCTATTTGAAAAACTACTACCCGTTGCAGAGCAAAAGAATTTCTAATTATAATATTTATTAAGTAAAATGAAGAGGTGGAATTTTTAAGTTAGAACTTGGATCCAACACCCTTAATCTGAAAGTCCGAATCAGCATCGCAAATCATTGGCACGATTTAAAGCTTTAGAGATAAATTTGTACTCTAACAGGCCCCTACCTCGAATGTTATTGTTACATAGATTTTATTAAAGCTAGTTTGTTATACAAAGCAACCAAACGTTGCGTATTAAACACCAATTTTTGTGAACAATAACGTTCTTAATTAGCTTCGAAGTTTAAAATAGGCTTGAAAATAATGTGTGGACATACATAGCAAAGTTAACTTCTCACTAAGAATCTACATTAAGATTACTCAATTTTTCGGTTATAGAACGTTTTGTTACTTGTACTTATAAGGATGCTACAAAACGATGGATACTTTATGCCATTTTATAAACAACTCCACGATACTCTCGGCTCAGAAAATAATTGTTCATATTGTAGCTGTACATACGTCAATATTTTTTTAAATAAAGGTTTATATCAATAAATTATTTATTCGAGAATCTTACTTCTAATTGTTTTTTTTTTTTTTTTTTTTTTTTTTTTTTTTTAATATACAGTAAGGGTTTATATATAGAGAAATATGTACCGATATGCTTATCGCTTTTAATTGAACTAAGAGTGGAAGAATTTGACTTCGGTTTCAGTTACTGAAAGTTAGTGAAAGTATTATATCATTTGTGCCGGTAGAAGACTGAGTTCAAGTATAGGGAGTTTAATGTGCATGCATTCAACACCGATGGAAAGCCGAGAAGAACCGCGGTTCGACGCAGCACTATAGAGCAATCAATGAGCTCATATTGATCTCAACCCCTCGCGAATTCTACACCTTCAGGGGCGGATTATTCAAACCTAGAATATAAAGTAGTGCGTTTGCGCGTATGTGTTACTCAATCTTGTACGCAAAATCAAAAGAAAAAGACAATTAGGGACAGAAAATTGGAAGCGCTCCTTATAATAAGGGAATTGCGTTCAAGTGATAACTTTAAAATCCGTTTTCTCCATTTTACTTTAACAAATATTATAATTAGATTTTTTTCTCTGTAGCGGTACTTAATTATCAAATAGAATAATGGATACAAAGATAAAAATAACTAATTATAATATTAGTTACTTAGAATAAGAACTTCGAATTTTACAATTAGAACTTGGAGTGATACTTTACTATGAGAGCAATTCAGTTACCCCAACTTTACACTCGCAATAATAAATATTTATTGTTAAAATTAGCAAAAAACAATATTATTTTGAGCTTAAAGTTTTGAGGAAACTAAATTTGCTCTCATGGTAATTACCACATGCCCTTAAACCGCACAACTAATCTGCCCCAAGATGAAAATATTTTGATTTAAAATTAAATTAAAATAAATTTATGTACTAAATAGATATTTATATTTTTTAGTTTACGTCCAATATTTTTAAATCTAAATTAGTTTAAACGAATTATAAGCAAAGTTTAAAATAAAAAAATTAAACTATATAGTAAATCCGCGGATTTATACATATTATTTTGTTGATTTTAATTACCTAATTTGTTAAACAGTATTCATTTTTCTAGCCATAATGAGTTTATTTTTTTGAAAACTGATATTTGGAGGAAAATAAATATATTGGATAAAAGAGTACCTGTTGCGCATAGCATTAAGCCCTAAGCACTTTGCATAATAAATAGCTTAACTTGGTAATCAAATGTAATTAAGTTTCGATAAAATTGGAAAATTGAATATATTTATCATATATATATTCTAGTTTCGCTTAGTAATTTTTACAATCAACCAATAACTTTCTTAGGAAACCTGTTTGGTATTGATGTTGTACCTTTTAATATATTGAATACATTGCTATGAGACTAACCAAAAATACCGTAAAAATAAATTCTCAATACACAAATTGAGGAACATTTAAAAAATTTTTTAATTTAATTAAAAAAATTTCTGAATTGTAAAATCAAAAAATTATAAAAACAACAAATTATTAAATTTGCGCAAATTCTTAATTTCTGAAATTTAAAATTGAAAATTAATTATTAAATATTAATAATTAATTAATTAAATTGTGAGATTCAAATTTACATGTGTAAATTTGAATGACATGATTTAATTGACTTATTTGTACTTATTTGTAAGTCAATAAAATCATGTCCACATCTAATACATAATATATCAAACAATGTTATTAATTATTATAAACAGAATAAATATTTAATCATTAATTTAACTAATTTTGGGAATTTTATAATTCCGAAATATTTTAATTAGAGTTAATAAATTTAAATTTCGGAAACTTTAA
>JAUESI010000018.1:8908866-8923061 GCA_032275145.1 Synergus laeviventris | reverse complement strand
CATTAATAATTTGTGTATTCGGTATTTTTGTTTAGTGTCGGCGTTATATTTATGTACAATATTAATTACTTAGAAAAACAACTCTATAAGAAAATATATTTTATAATTTAAAAATTCTAACCTCTAAATTCGAATTCCGTGGTGGATTTTACACATACATACACACTCTCAATGCAAATAATTCATTGTAAAATTTTATTTTAAATTAATTTTTAAACCAGTGACATTTTTTTATCTATAATAGATTTTGCAAGTAAAAAAAATCGGTGAGTTAAACATTTTTACTTTGAGATTTCAAAGAGGATTTCTCTAATGAAAATTTTACTATATAATCTACAAATTCTACACTTAATTTTTAGGTTATTTGAATTGGATATGACAAAAGTAACTTTCATTAAAATTGTACAAATGCACTTTGTAGAAAGCGTTTGCGAAGTGTTATTTTCGCGCCGTTTTTGCTTCATTTGCCGCCCGTAAGATAGCGTAATTTCCCGCGGGGCCCCGCCATTGCGAGCATTGCCAGCAATTGCGAGCGAACTGCGAGTCTGCGAGTAGGGCCTATAAGCCAGGAGTCTGGTGTTCAGCTCTGTTCCACTGGTGAAGTTGCTGCGACGCAGGAAGGTATTTTAAAGTTGCGAGAAGATTTGCCGGCCATGGAGAAGCGGATAGAACTTGAGAAACGTGGAAGGAAACCCGACGAAGTAAGAGAAACGAAACTTATTTTACAACTTTGCTTTTTTCCACGATTCATCTTGAGTGTTCCGCGAGTTAATAGTCGTCACGTTAAAAATCACCAGTGTTCGTGTGGTCCCTACGTATTGTAAATTTAAAATTAATTACTGCTTCGGTTTTCCTCTAAAAAAGGATAAAACCCATGTGTTCGCCGCGTGACCGGGATGAATTCCTTAGAAAAGCCGCCTTCCTTAGTCTTCAATGCCGACACGAGAAGCTAGAAAAAGAGGCATGGCGTGCTTTCGCAGTTGGGAACACCGATTTGTTCTATTTTTCTCAAAAGTGACACCTCATGACATTTTCAAATGAAAGTCAATTTTTTGTATTGAAAGCATGTTTCTTTTTCACAATGCGAGGCTACAAAGGAAGCGCAACCGAAATTTGTTCATGGCTTCACGCATGCAACGTCGCAACAGCCGTCGTTTGGTATTACCGGTTGCATTAGATTCATTAGAATTTCATTATAGAAGACTCGAGTCGGGCCTTTTCACCAATTTTAATTGCAGTGGTCTTTATTATTTTTCTAATGTCGACATAAGCTTGTCCACATAAAATTGCATTGTTACGCCTAGGAACGCCATCGCATGTTGGATAGCAACGGATCCAAAATTTCAAAAATCACTTGACTTGCATTCTATAAAATCTAGTAAATATCTCGCACTTGAATTTTGAGATTATTTTGAAACTTTCTCAACAATTGAAAAAGAAATTAGCTATAAATTAATTTGATGATATAATTAGAAAGTTCGACCTTTGAAAAAGATTTGTTTCTCCTGTAAAATTACGTGAAAACTAGTTGTTTGGATTTGGTAATCGGCGCTCTGCAGGTGCTCAACCTGCAGTGCGAGAATAAAACTTGTAAACAAAAATCATGAGATGGCATGCCCAGAAGTACAGCTATTTGCATCGACCCTAATCGAACGTTAGATCAGTTTTGCTTATTTGAAGGAAATAAATTTTTATCCGGAAACGATATGATTATTTTACTGCATGGAGCACAATGACGCGTGAGTGCATTCTTGTTTAGCGCGCGCCTTACCAAGTCGAGAAAACATACATTCGCAGCAACTATCCCGCACCTGCCTTGATCGTTACCATCGATTACTTAATCGCACATAGGCTCAAATATCCTGCTTCAAATGCTCTCTTTACTCAAATCAATTAATTTTTTACGCCCGGTGGCATTTATTAGGTCAAGGTCATGCATGAACTTCTGGTCTGTGGGTCGTTCCCCCAATCTTCTAAATAATTGATTTTTTTTCACTTTTCCTCCATTTTACTGAATTTGTAATCGAATGGAATTTATAATGAATTTTTTTTTAATTAAGCAGAATTTAAATTGGAATTTTCATTTTAAAATCTCATTGTGGAATTTTCGAAGTGTTGAAACGTATAAACTTATGCTCCAAAAAGTAGCTTGCCGGCATTATTGCACCTTCGTTTTTTCGGTTTCGAGAAACCACCATTGTTGACATAAAGACATTGAATTCGTCCTGCGGAGAGTTTAACCGTGTGCCTTATGTAAATTAATTTGGAGCGCACGGAGTCGGTGCAAGGGGATGGTGCGTGTGAGGAACCGACTGCCACTGTGGGAGTTGCGCCATTAGTACCCGGTGTGCGCGGTAGACATGTTTGCCAGGCGTTCGCGACTTTCTGGATCCCTTGGTGAGTTTTTCTTTTGTCAGAAATTAAAACCTTGACCCCGGAAAACTCTCGTCATCATCTGGTCATAACAAGGATTGTTCAATTTCGACGGAAAAAAGAATCTAGTCCTTCGGCCTCTCGCAACGACTTGACAGCCATCTTGGACGAGTCCACTTTGCTCTTTGCCGCCAAGTGGCACTCTTTTAACTAATTTAATTCAAAAACTCATCTTCTGAGAAAATTGGACAATTTTATTACGCAGTATCTATAGATTTTAAATTTATTGCTGATTTGGATGAGTCATTTTTTGTGTTGAAGGAGGGTCGGTAGTTCAGTGATTGGAAATTTGAATTTCTTGCGTGGATTAAAGTTAGGTTGTTCTAAGTTTTACAGGGGCGTAATTAGATCGACAACCCGATGCATCCTTTTCAATTAAACAAATTATATTTTATTTATTTATCTTTTTTCATTTAAGTTTACATAGTGGGACATTAAACGGATTTGAATATTTAGTGAAGTTTATTTTTTATTTGAGGAGGGTGTAAATTCGAGGTGTTGAGAATTGATTGTCATGCGAGATGTGCATTTTTCACGAGATTGTGGAAGGGTTAAATCGGTGGGAGGGGTGCACAAGGAGTTCCTCGTTGACCTGTGACTATCATTGATCCATCTCTACACACCACAAAATATGTCCCATGCCGCTACCTTCTGCAGGGCCGTAGATCCATGAAATTTTCTTTAATTGTTTGAATGACTTATGTCCAATTATTCGACTTAATTACATTAACAATATTGAAAATCTTATCAGCATTAAAATTTAGACAATTCAAGAAAAAAAGTAATTCTACTTCTATTTGCTTACAAAATTTCTGAAACAGATTTTAAGTGAAATTAGTTCAAAATAACTCGAAAACTTGTTGTCCTTTTGTAAGTGCTAAAACTTGAGATCATATGGTGAAATTATGAGGTAGGAAGTGATGTAGGCAAAATACGCTCTTTTGAACAAATAGGTTAGTGGTTATAGTGTTATGAGTACGATCCTGGGGTGTTGACGATTGTGCTACACGACGTGACCAATCCTATGGTCGGAATGTCAGGCAGCCAGTTTATGTTTAGAGTGCGCGGATGCACCGCGTCGATGTGAAAGCGGTTTGTCGGATAACCTCGGGTTTCGTACTCAAGTTCGGACCTGTCGCGTGCCGCAGTACTACTTGTCGCTCGCCGGCTTTTCCGATGCCCCTAAACAAGACGCAATCCCCTACCCCCGCCCTCTCCAATGTACCCCGTATCGTCACAAAACTCGTCTCCAACCATTCCCCCGCCCCTGTTTCCGAACAGACCCCCTTCTCTTCGTCTACCCGGACCTTTCTCTTCGATCAATAAAATAGCCCATCTCATACGAGAGCTTTCTCACTTTGAATTTTAACGCCGCTCAGCTTTGAGCGCTACTCTACTCTAGGTCTTCCTCATTGCGAAATATCTATTATGTATATGTACTTCCAAAATAGTGGGTGGAAATCATGGAAATAACCCGAAGAAATCGTCTCCTAAATGCTCATTTATCGCTGAAAGCTGCAGGTTGTAATCGTTAGGGATTTATGAAAATTATTCCGGTCATTAACTTTACTAAATGACACGTGTTGACAGTAACTCAAGAGTGGCCTAAAAAAAAATGTGTTGTCTCACTTTCCCTATTCTTTAATTCAGCGTAACAATAAATGAGTAGTTTTTTTTTAAATTCAAAAAATTTTAATTGTTAAATATGAAAGATAAGTCAGTAGTGTGCTAAGAAGGGGTCTCGTTAAAATTGCTTGCTTTGATGCAGTTGCGTGCACTGATTGCAGAGCATGAATATCGATAATCTCGTGACGACCTTGTAGGTTCGATTCGTCAGATTACACGCGACCTTTAAACTATTGTTTCCATGACGATGTTAATTTGTTATCTAGTTGATAGCCTTGGGAATTTTGGATCAGATAAAATTTTTAACAATTTTAAACTGATTGATTTTGACTCGCATGACATTTAGTTTGAAATATTTGCAAATACTAATTTTGTCTTTTCTTTCAGATCACAGACTTCGTACTCGACAATTGCCGGAGTACGAATATCGTTGGCTTGACGGATGAATATGTGGCGTTGGAAAAGTTAAGCCTCATCAATGTGGGTCTTACAAGTCTCAAAGGCTTCCCCAAGCTACCAAATCTCAAGAAGGTTCGTGTAGTTTTTATTTTGCAGAATCGAATTTAAGCACTTGTAAGAATTTTAGAGCAAAACGGTTTTAATCTAAATGCATTATAATCATTGCAGCTAGAATTGAGCGACAACCGGATTTCTGGTGGTTTGAATCTTCTTCACACAAGCCCAAAATTGACTCATCTTAACCTCAGTGGGAACAAAATTAAGGACCTGGACACCTTAGAACCTCTAGTGAGTATATCTTTCTTTTTTTTTTTTATAATATATTTTAATGTTAAATACTGAATAAAGTTGTCTAAAATAAATGCATTTTATTTTACAGAAAGAATTCAAAAACTTGAAAAGCTTGGATCTCTTCAACAATGAAGCGACAAATATGGATAATTATAGAGAAAAAGTGTTCAGTCTCATCCCCAGTCTACGATATTTGGATGGGTACGTGTACAAGAAATGAATTAGAAGTTAAAACAAAAACTCGAAATTTTCTCTCTAGATATTTATAGTTTGGTTTTCATTCTTAGATTTGACATCGATGATTGCGAAGTCGATGATAGCGAAGGCGAGGATGATGAGGTGAACGGAAATGATGGAGACGGTGAAAATCCCGAGGAAGATAGTGAAGAGGGTTAGTAAAATCATTTGATTGGATTAAAAAAATGACTAAAGCTCAGAAAATGAAAATTTTTTTAACATTTTTTTTTTCTACTCCCCTTAGTCCTTTTAATCTTATTCTTGTATATAATATTTCTCTGTATTGATTTTGGTTATTTCATCTTTAGTCTCTGATGATGACGATGAAGATGAGTTGGATGATGGTGGCGTAGGTTTGGAAGCCGTATACAAAGATCATGATGTAAGTAATAGATAAAATAATTAGATTGACTTTTATATTTATTTATTTATTTATTATTTTAATCATTTCTCTGTTCTATTCTTAGGAGGAAAGTGATGAAGAAGATTATATGGGAGAGGAGGATGAAGAAGATGATGACGACGATATCGATGAAGATGAGCCAGAGGAGGAGGAAGGTGAGTTGGCTCCCCTTTTATTTCTTTGTAGATAAAACTAACGAATTATTTCTCTGCACTTTTTTTTAGCTATTCGAAGGTTTTAGTATTTTTAATTGGTATTTTCCTATTATCAGGCTTCATAGTATTTAATTTTTTGTTCGAAAAGTCGAATAGTATTTGGTTAAAAAATTAAATATTTTGTAGAAAATCCATACATTTTTTTTCTTTTTTTAAGCAACCGTTTCAAACTACATTTAATATATTATCTAAAGTACTTTGATTCCAAACAATTTACTGCCCTATTTTTGTGAAAAATCATATTATTTCCCCTGTTTTGAGAGCATTTTAGGCTTTGAAGCCTTCTTTTTTTTTGTCATATATAAACAACCTTCAGTTAAGGGTGTTGCATTAGGATTCTTACGTCAAAATTCGACTTTTTAATTTTCAATATTTTAGTTCGATATTTTTTCACTGTGTAGCTATACTAATTTTTAAGTAAAATTGTGACTGTACAATGAAAAAATGCCTTATTTTTATTTAGTAAAATAAAGAGATCGAATTTTTAGGTTAAACTTCGAACTCTTGATTTTACATAAAAAGTATTAAAAGTAAAAAAAATTTCCATTCTGTAGCCACATTTATTTTTTGAAAAAGAATGTATAAACAGAGCGAAAAAAGATATATTTTTAATAATTATTGAGTAAAATGAAGGGATTAAAGGATTTGTATATTGTTAACACAGATTCATGTCAGAACTACAATTACATATTCAGAAAAAATTTTTGTCAAAATCGAAGAGGTTAATAATTGGTTAATAATTAATCGGAGAGGGGTTCTTTGTAATTTGTATATTTAACAAAATATTTTCCATAGACTGAAAAATAATTTGGTATTTCGTAGAATCATCAACTCCAGCCCGAGGAAAAAAAAGAAAACACGAGGAAGGTGGGGAACCGGGGAATTAAAACCCTGATAAAATTTTCGCTACTGTCGAATGAGTGTGTAAAATTCGTATAAATAATAACAATGATTGCGCCGCCGAGTGAACAGCTGGGAATCAAACTTATTGACCGACCAATGACAGTACAGTTAGTGATGTGATTTTATCAGTAAAAGAGAAAAGAAAAAAAAAATTGTCTGAGCAACTGTTTGTAAGACAAAAATCGATTAAGAAAAATGCAAGCGAAGATCATGAAGGACGAAACAACGGATAAAAAAAGGCATAGATAGGGGCGGCATTCCAGCTACACCCAACACGTTTTAGTTATACTAACGATATTTTATATAGAGTATATAGTTAGAGAATTAGAGGTGTTGCATAGTGTGGACGGGAGTTTGGATTATTGTAGGACTCGGGTGGCAGCAGAGTTCTACACTCGAATGGAGCGCATTTGTCTGTTAGCTCTGGTCGGCCAAAAGCTGGTCATGCTGGAATGCAGCCGTCGTTAATCAGTAATAAGGTTACATAAGTTACATTTTAAATACATTATTATTGTACCATTAATAAGTATAGAGTAAACGAGAAACAACTTTTGTACAGGTTTACACCATACATTGAAGAGCATTATGTCGCTGTGAATTTTAGGACAGAAATTAAAGAGACCATCAAGAATAGAATTTTTGGGTCCAAGATTAATATAATAGCAGAAGAACATTGTTTAAAGTATTTAGATAGAAATAAAAGATTTTTTTTCGTGTTCTAATGGAAATTACTAAAATTTTACTTAAGAATTTGTTTCGTATTCGATATGAATCGTTTGACGGTTGATGTGCTGCCAAAAGTGCAGTGTGTGCTAGAAAATTTACTAGAAGAAAGGAGAAGAAAAAAAAGTGCAATCTTGTAATTTTTTAGAAAAGATGTTTACACTTGGTTATTCACACATTTTTTACTTGAGTTTAGATTTATGAACTATTAAAATGTGAAAAAATGTTTTCATGTTTTTTATGATAACTCTAAAAATTAAAAAAAAAAGTAAATATAAAGAGTAAACGTTATGCCCCAATGATCTTTATTTTCTGTCTTGAAGGTCACTGAAGCGCCACCATATATCGTATTGAGTAATGCGTGAAGGTAATGGATATTGACGATGATGATGATCATTATTATTATTATTAAATTATGATTCTTATGATTTTAAAGAAACAAATGTTTACACATGATGTGCTTTCACAACGATTACGGAATGGTAATTAAAGAATTTCAAGAATTTATACTAGGGCAGACCGACTGAGTATTCGGAAAGGGACCTAGGCGCAAATGAAAAACAAAACAAAAGAGGCAGATCAGTAAATTATAAAACACAGCTAATTGTATGACTGGGACCGTTTGACTAAACTGACTATACCGATCACTGATAACTTCGACCGTATGAGTGAATGGATGCAAAGAGAAGAATGTGAGTTTAAAGAGGGTTGGTTTTGTAACAAAAATAAAAATAAAACAAAAATAATTGCGGTAGAAGATCAAGGACCTGGCGCGACCTTGCCGCCAGATTGGTTATGGCCTTATCCAATTTTTCCAGGACTAAAAGCAAATTTATATTAGGTACAATGAGTAAATGTGAATCTGTAAATTTGCGATGAGCGAATTGTCATTGCGGCTCGCGCGGAAGGGATGTATTGAGAAATGAATTATAAATAATATTATTATTATTGATTAATTATTCCGCGCGCTTCGCGACACAAACACTTTTGTCAATTGTGATTTTGAATAGACCATTACATTAAGTCAATTTTTGTCCACCACCTTCGTCAGATAATTTACGACCATAGTCTGTCTGTTCTGTTGTTAAAGTGAATTTTTATCATAACGTTTGTTTATTTTGAGTAATCTTCATCACAGAATAAGAAAAAATAATTTATTAATAAAACCATTTACAAATCAAGAA
This sequence comes from Synergus laeviventris, assembly GCA_032275145.1. Taxonomy (NCBI): domain Eukaryota; kingdom Metazoa; phylum Arthropoda; class Insecta; order Hymenoptera; family Cynipidae; genus Synergus; species Synergus laeviventris. Next base: position 8,914,587 of record JAUESI010000018.1, on the reverse strand, counting down.
TCTGTTTGTACTTAATTGTGATTGTTAACCTCACCGTTTAGCGGAAATTATATATCATTATACTTGATATTTATATATACTGCTATATTATATCAATAACTATAGAAACAGAGAGAATAATGTATTATTTCCTGTAGAATGTTTAATATGACCGTATGAATCTTGACTTATTTGTTCATTTATTATAGTTCAGTTCCTAATAAATTATTACAAATGTCAAACTTATTTTCTTCACTCAAAGAGACTTGTTTAATTGTAATAATTTTTTCGTAAAACGAAGTTAAAAATCTAACTTCAAAATTCAATTTCACAAAAAATTTATTAAAAATAGGCATTTTTACGCCCTGTACACATATTTGAAAAATGAGTACCACTATAGTGGAAAAAAAAGAAAATTATAATATTTGATCGATTAAAAATAATTGAAAAAATTGTAAATCGAATAGCTTCAATAGTTTTAAATTAAGGGCGTTTAAGATAACATAATTTTAAGATGAAAATAGCCAAGCTAATTTGGTTTAGATATAAAACCAATGATTTCAAATTTAAAAATTTAAATTTGTTACTAGATAGTTTGCATTTGTTGCGAATTGTTTTGAAATGTGTCACAAATAAAAACGTTTTAAATTTTTATACGATAATTTATACCTATATGCGTACAATAATGTTTATTCATTTTTATTTAATCTATTTCAATCTATTCATATTCTGTTTTTCCTATTTCTTCTTCCTTATTTACAGGGTTTACAGACAATCAGGCATACCAATCGAGCTCGTCAAGTGATGCCCTCTTCGTCAAATTGAACAACTAAAATTTCAAAATGGCCACCGCGTGTGCGGTCCTCTTTCAGTATCCCTCCGCGCTTCAATCAGAGTACTAGATTCGCGTTCGGTGAAATCGTGATAAGAAAGCTGCCGGTACAACGAGTTGAGTTTTGTGTCAAAAAGCGAAGAGCGAGAGAGAGGATTATTTTTTATATCCACAGTTTAGCGTGAGATAAAAATGGCTGAGAGTAAGGGCGCGTTGATCGCGAAGACAGTACAAAAACACGCAGGTAGAGCGAAAGAGAAGGTAAGTGTCTCAGACATTCCGTGTAATTCAATGGTTTAAAACGTTTAAAACTTAAAACTTTCAGATCTCGATCTCAGACTTGATATGTCATGCCCTTAACATTCCGCATCAATTAGATGCAACTGCGTCTCTCAATGCACTTGTCAATTTATAGGTTATAAACATTAACGTTTAAATTGAAAAATATCAGGCAAGAGAAATTAAGTCTTAACTTCAGCGGAATTAATCAAAGAATAATATTTTCTGTATGATGTTCCTTTTAAACAAAATTCCAGCGTTAAAGTCTATCTTTGAATCGATATTTGATTTGAAGATAGACTTCTGAGGAAAGTGTCTTCAGTTGCAAATATAAAAAAATTTGATGTTTGACATTTCGGGATACCTTCTCTTTGCTTTATTATTTATTTATTTATTTTTCATAATCAGTGATCATCTTTGATTCGTGCTATTTTTATTTGGTAGAGCAAGACTTACATAACTGTCAAACAGAAATCTATTGTACGGCTGAGCTCCATTTAAAATGACAATTACTTATTATGCAACTCGCGTCAATGCCACAGCGGATTATTCCTCTGATTGTGAGAGAGTTGTATATATTCTTTTATCTTATATTATATTCCATAGAATAAATCCTCCGTTAAATCAATTACCTCAATCGGTAATCTTTCAAGTCATATAACTCGGTCTTTTAGCTTATCTCGATTCCTTATTTCCGTAAACCTTGTTTAAATCAAAGATTCCTTTCGTGAGGTTAATCCTAATTAGAAAGGGTTGAAATATTTAATACTAAATAAATATAAATTATTTATAATTTAAATATTAACTCGTTCAGTTGCTGGTCATTACATATTTTCTGTAGAATCCATATCTGGAGGTCCATTCGAATAGCAGGTGAGGAAATTCTTCACAATAGAGAGATCCCTCTCAAATTTCTCATCTTTCGTGTAATTTGGAACTTGATGTATAGGTCCATCTTTTCGCTATTTGAAAATTAACGTTTACAGATGACATATATAAAATGTTTGACGCTTTTGATGATTCTACTATTTGAGAGGAAAGGTGCTGCACCTTGACAAGACTCATCTCGAGATTGATTAATCGTCCGAAGAATTACCATCCTTGGCGACTGCATCTGCATCCCGTCCTTTCGTTTTCGCTGGCCTAGAGCATAGTTCTTAACTGAAAATTTGCAAGTAGCTTTGTTTCCCTCCTGAAGGAAGTTCTTCAACTTTAATCTATCTTTTATGCGAATACGAGTGTGCGTACCAACAAGTATTATGCAGTTGAGGTGTTGTATTTTTTTTATGTAAATTTGTGACACAAATTACTTCATTGTAACAGCCATAAGATTTGGCCTAGAAAGTTTTTTAAATCGTGATTCTTTTTTATGCAGAATAAAGAGGAATGAGAGGTGCATGGTAGGAGAAACAAACTTTCACTATTAAAGGTTTCAATATCTTCATTTCCCCAGGAAATTTTCGTGAAATAAGAGCTTAGAGAACAAAAAAACACAAACTGTTAAGGGTTGTTGAGGAAGGTCCGGAGAGCCATTAGCGCTGACACTTTAAACTTTCATTTGGTTCAAAGTTCAAGAGCTCAAGAAGATTTACACTCTGCTAGAAAAATACACCGACCACTTGTAGTACTCATAACCTTACAAGGTATCCGTTGTTCGGTCAATAAACTCGCACGTGGATGGAATTAAATATACAATCGATTGAATGCAATCGTAGGCAGAAATCACCTACTTCCTGGTCTTATCATAATTGAGTAATTTTAAATTAAAATTTGAAAAATTGTTAACAGATGGAAATTTATCTGTATCTATTTTGATACTTGAATGACCAAATTACTAGAATCAGTTTGTTAGATTATTTAGGAGTGTCGAAAAATCGATGATTTAGAAATTGAAATTCTTTCGAAGCTTCACACCGGAAGTACGATATTATCTCAGTACTTTTGTTCTGAACTGTACATTCTCCCCTTAATTTTCTGGATTTAATCTTTTTCTGCAATCGTCTGATGCGCTTTGTCTCTAATTACTTTCATTATGATTATGAACGCGTTTGTCTCTAATTACTTTCATTATGACTATGCACGCGTTTGTTATATTTTTTACACACGTAGACTTACTTAGGATTCATAAAAGCGATATGCTTAGATTTCGATTCAGACTTTATTTCATACAATGATGGTCGCACTAATTACTTTCGGTTTCCTTGAATTTTCCGCACTGTCTGATTAAATCAGCTGACATTTTTATAATTCATTAGAAATCTCTTGCAATCTTTTGAATTTTTTTGTAATTTCTTGATATCTCTTTAAATCGCTTTGGAAAGCTGTTGTTTAAAAATGAGTTTAGATGTCCAAAAAGGTATTGCTGTGAAAAAAATGTAATTAATGGTAAACTGCAGAATGTAGATTCAATTATCTCAGGAAAAGCAGATAGGGCAGTATTCCAGACATGAGGAAGTAAACAGGGACTTGTATGTATCCTGTTGACGAATGCCACATTTGATTCAAATATTGCGGTTACTGCAGCGCAAAAGGAATGGTCGAAGCGTAAACTTTTACCGCTTTAATGTAGCTTTGGTGCAGGTTCTTAATTTCTTTTCACAGTCAATTCTTCTATGAGTGCCTCACGCTTCAGTGCCGATGCATATGCGTTTTGATTTTCTTCTGAGAGATTTCAGTTTGGCTAAATATAGCTCGAATCTGTCGCAATCAACCAAATAACTGTAAATTTGATATTCATTACCGTTAAACGAACACATCTTCTTAACTGAACTCGCTAGCCACGATGAAACGTAATTTTGACTAATTACTAATTGTAAGCAAATAGGTTAACTGTAATTCCATCAAGCTATGTATGTAATTTTGATTTAAACTGAGACAATATACATTAAAGATTTTTTGTAGAGGTTACTGCTTTAGTGAATTAAAAAAATTACTACGTTAAATATTTTTAATTCTCTAGTTTATTGCGTAGTCATTGGTCAAATTTATAAAAAATTACGAGTTGATATTGAGTTTTCTAGTGGGAATATCATTTTCTAATAATTCATACTTTAGTAATCGATTAGATTTTATGGAAGGAAGGCAGCTCTATACGCTTTAGAGGTAATTATGTCATGTTGAAACCCTACCAATCGTCAGGAAAGAACAGCAATCTTGTTTTAAAACACTTTTGTACTCATATGAAGTAAGAAATAGAATAACTTTAACTAATAGAAATACGCTAATTTCAAGTTTACCCAAATATTACAGATTTTTATACATAAAAAACGCTTTTTCCAAATTTCAAGACTAAGATTTCATTCACACATTAATATGAATCACTCGAATCAATTCTCTTATTCATTGAACACAAATGTATTTTCATAATGCGTAGGTTGATATCCAAATAACCGTTTTAATAGGTGGGAGAGTATACTAAATTTGTTGATTTTATGGTAAAATAAAACAGGCTTTGTCAAGGAACCGGTTAAAAGTCCTTTATATTTTGGTAATTTATGGTTTTGTGTATGTTAATAGATCTTTTCGGCAGGGTTTCTATGCCTTTAAATAATGTAACAATTCGAGAATTTTCTTGAATTCCCATTTCGACGACTCGACGACCTATGTAAATTAAGAATTAAGGTCAGAAAAGCGACTTTTGATCCAAAAGCTTAATCTCTTTACGGAATGCATTCCAGCCCTATAACGCTCGTAATTCGTAGGTGCTCGGTGTGTTCTTTGCCATGGTGGGGACTACATGAGTTTATCTGGTAGAACCGGTCTACAGCATTGCCTTGCCAAGGTATCCAAAGGTATCTTCTAGCTTCGTCCAAACTGAGAACAACTTCTCGATCCCATCGATTTTAGATGCCTGGTTCCTCTCCCGAGAGTAATTGTCATCAGTTCTTTTTAAAGTGGGTCGTAAAATTGTTCAATTATAATTTCTTGGAAGAAAATCACACTCAGGATTCTAACGAATTCCAGCTGATCGGAGATCGGGTTCATGTAAAGTTTCACGTGACCACTAACTTTCTTGCATACTTATGCGCATGATCTGTGTCCTTGGCAAAATGGTGTAACCGGAAACATTTGAAAGTGCATAGCACAGATTCAAACTTGATTTGCTTTTTATAATACCGGAAAAAAGACGAAAAAATGAGCTCAACGTTTACGTACATGTGTAGGGTGGCGATTTAACGTTTTGATGTCCTAAAGACCTAAAGCATTGTTTTAAATCTGAATCAACACTATTGTATCCATAGTATAGTTTTCACATACACATTACACACTTTAACTTTAAGAAATCATGAAATTATCCAATTCTGAGAGCTACACGACATTGATTATAGTTGGAAGAGTTTCCATAATGGCCAACGAGTCGAAACTCGGACTTTTCAGCCACAGACTTCACAGTTCACATTCACACGGATGAAAAGATCGGCCCTAAGAGCTAGGAGTAAAATTACATAACTTCGTTATTTGCCAGAGTCGTTGAAGCACGTATACGACATTACGCTGTTATATTTGCCCAGAAAAGTGAGTTTTGTCGTTGTATGTTGTACATACACTATACAGTGTACATATGTATAGATTTCTATACAATCTACAGCAATTAGGGATATTTTCGCTGAAGGAAAGCTATAGCAAACTAG
>JAUESI010000018.1:8891943-8903208 GCA_032275145.1 Synergus laeviventris | reverse complement strand
TTTTCTGCGTGTGAGGGAAGACCGGATAAATTATAAATGCATGTGTGAATTCGAAGCATAAAATCAACTAGTCATGCTAGTCAATTTAAGTTACTGTCTCAACGCGCTTCTGGTTGCTGCAGACTTTACACCTGAAAGTTATGACTGGTACAGAAAAACTTAGAGTCTTAAGCAAACACTTTTACTGAATTTCTGCGTAGAAACGACCTTCAATGTCCTTTCGATTCTTCATGTTTTTCTTTGCTTCTCATATAGAAATAAAAAAACCATATTCTTTATCTGAATTTCTTTTCAGATAAACAAATAAAGTCTCATGACTAATAGTCGTATATTTTTTGTTTCAGGTGAGTCCCAGTTGGATACGTTTTCATGTGAAGTTTCCGCCCAAGTAAAAACATTTTAAAGAGGTAATAAAAGTAAAATCTCATAAAAAAAGAAGTGAAATTGGAATTTTATATGATTCCTGCTCAATCAGAGCATTTAAAGTTTGAAATCCTTCAAAGTAGTGAAGTAAATTGAAAATTCTTTAGAATCTTTTCCAAGTGCTAGATAATTATCGTCTTTTTATACATATTGTTTTGCGGTTACTTTAAATCTCCTATTATCTAACTTTGTGGAATGTGGTTCACACGGTGACCTCCACCCTAGGAAGCCTAACTGCAGGTAATTTCAGAAAGGATCATTAGCTCGGCATCCTCGAACCTGTATTCCTGTGTAACGGGAGTCTTCTTGAATCGCGAGTCTTCTTGAAGTGCTATGAGATTCATGGCCGTTGAAAGTCGACGAAACACCCGTTGCATACCTAATGCAACTCGTGTCTCGAGTCTTGAGGCTCGGCAGGAAATGATGAAGCTCAGTATCGCTATGGCAGGACGACGGAAACAAATCACCCTCGAGATCGTCGTCGCAACAAATGTACACTTTGGTATTCCGGATCTCAGCTTCAATACATACCACCTATACCTTCTTCTGTGGTGTCGCAAAAACTCTTTGCAGCTAACAATTGCAGTGAAGATGAAATAGAAAGTTGAGTCCAGGAAAGGCCATTATGCAACATAGAAATTATCAGAAAAAATAATCTCAAGTTCGGTCGAAGGTTTACATCGTGATCAGCTTTCGCGTGTCTTCCTCGAGTACAGGGCTTAAGTGGACCGTGGTACCGGAAGTGGCACATTTTATTCCTCCATTTTATTCCTCTAGAGTAAATAAACCGAGACATCATTTAGAAATCACATTTTGGAAAGAGTCTAGGATCTTATTTATTTAACAAGTAAATTCTTTAAATACCTCTATTAAAATAACTCATCTTCGCAGTAGTTAAAATTTTATTATACTCGCGCTTACATATTGTGGCATTGAAATGAACATAAAATGGGGTTGTGCAGGTCATAATCAGTTGGGGTATAAATATTTTCTTTCTCGCGATCGTGAATTTATGAGGCCGCCATTCCGGAAGCAGAAAACGAAGTGTAATTCGTTCTCTCTGGCAGTTTCGTTGATGCGGTGAAACTGCCGGTTTATTCTTGGCGATGTTCGCCATCCAGGAAGTCCTTGTGCCTCGTACTCGTGCCAATTCCAGAAACTTAACCTGTATCTTTTTTGCTGCCGAGCTCCACTCTTCAATCTCTGATCGGGGAAAGGTAACTGAAGTATTCATTCCAGCTTTTTCCTACTTCGGATCTTTGGATGACAACAAGCTTTTTGTTGTCTCCAGTGACTTGTAGAAAAAGTAATTTGCTTTGAATGCTTTAAATCGTAATTGAAATGCAAGAGATTCGCTGGGAGTAGAAAAATGGTGTCTTAGGTTCTTCGTTCTCATTTCATAAGCAGATTGCCTGAAACTTGACCTACTGTGGGTAGATAAGACCACGTGACCTTGCTAAGGAAACAGCAAGCTTAACTTGACATGCGAGATATGTATCTCTTTTCCTCTTCTCGCAAGCTAATTTAATTTGATGATGACCTACGTTAAAAAAAGTGCTGTACTTTGTGCATGAAATGGAAATGCTTCCATGTAATTTGACGTTCCACGATTGAACGGATCGACGACTAACACTAAATGTGTAAAAAATTAAGTGCTTTGCGTGTGACTTTAACTGTCCATTACCGCATTACAAAAGGACGTGAGAATTCGTTACGATAATTTAGAATAGCGTACAGTAGCGGTTATACTGGTTTCAGCTTTAATGACAATGATTATGCTATATTTATCTTCCGTCTTGTTCATATATCTTTGTCAAACAAACTACATAATTCAAAACTTTCTGTATATCTTTTAATTTGATCGTTTTTTAATTTCTAATTGGTAGATAAAATTAGCGTCGTGAATTTTTACTGAAATTTTGTATTTTAGTAATCTAATTTTAATCCATCGAAATGGTCAGATATACCGAAAATTTGTATTATTGTTCATTAGTTAATTAATATAATGATTGTCTAAAATAGTGGAAGATACAATTTTGCTCGACAGAAATATTGGTCTCGTGTAATTCGATTTCCCAATGCAAAGTGGTGAAAGGTATAATGATCACTTGAGGGAGAAAAATCATTATTGAATTTCCTACCAGCGAACATCATGGTAGGTTAATTGCATCCAATTAGATGAGTCGGGCTGCATTTCTATGTATATCAAGACTACATTTGAAACTAGACCAGGGATTCTCGGACGTTAGCCCGAAAGCAGATATGTAGAACAAAAAATTCGAGACATCTACCTCTGCTAATTTTACCTCCAGATGCGTTCCACAATGTTATATCGAATCGAAAATGTTGATATTTGCTCCACCAGATTCGCTTAGAACTCGTGACAGGATGCAAATGGCGTTTTGGTGATATAATCTGGTTGGAGATTTCCGAATGAACTCAAATTAGTTGGGATAGTATAGTGCGCAGGTTTTCAAACATGAGTGATTCACAATACATATTTAAGTGGATAATTGCAGTGGCCTTGGTTGCGGTTGCGCTTACCATTTGATTACGCATCGTCGCATTAATCCACCTTGATCGGTATGCACTCTAGGCATGTTCATAGCCGCTTAAGGTCGTTTCACCCAAGTAAAAGGGTTAATAGAGTTTTACTACCAAGAGAATTATTATATCACGCAAGGAAGTTTATTTCTTCAAGGGCAAATCAGTAATTTCCTCTTTAACTATGAATGGGAAATTTGAAGTTCTTGTTAAAAAGATTAACTACATCGTCTCAGTAAAATATTAATTTGTACGACTATTTGTTTACAGCAATTATTTACTGAACTACGCAACAGGAGCTCCACTAATTGAATCAGCTCTCGTCTCATGAGGGCTGCTCTCGTCATCCTTTTTCCCTCCAATACTGCCAATTTGTTGTCACACTCAATGCTCCATTCTTCACGAGTTTGGAATAACACGAACGTAATTGAATCATGAAAAGAAAAAGGGCTTCAATTTATTTTTGAAGTTTAAGACTTTATTAGGACTTTCGGATAGGTGGATCATTCTTCTACGTAGCATTGTATAAAAATATATGATGATTTTGTTGGTAACGTTTTGTGAATACTTTAGGAATCTGTCTCTCCTAATACGGCATTGGTCATCTAATACGACACTAATCACCATGAACGTGGGCGTATAGTCACCTACAGAAACGACCTTTCTTGATTCCCTTTGAGTTTCGATCTTGCAAGAAGTTGCTCACCTCGAACAACTTTTCGAACGAGCATTTTCGAACTCGAAATTATCACTCTAGTTTATTAGCATTAAACATCTTGCCCCTTAGTAGCATACTAGTCTCTTAAAATTATATTATAACAATTCTTATATCCATCATCGTTATCTGCATTGAATTTAAAGTTTCTTCCCTAGCTGCTATTTTCAGGAACTTGAACTAATTCGAACTCAATTAAGTCGATTTCATTTCAGTTTACAATTATCTTGACAGCTTGCATACTCGTGTGAAGGAAAAATCGGGAATTGAAGGAGGAGACGTGTCAGGCGGAAATTAAGTGAGCGACAGCTTCTAATTAGTGTAGATTGGAGATAGATTCTAAGTGGCTCCCTATCGAAAGTTTATCGCGAGGTCACTCATGCGTCCCATGTTCTCTGTTCATTTAACCTATACCTGATGTTTTCGAAACAAATTTCCCACCAGTTATCATAATTTGTTTAGGATATGACCTTTGACTATTGAAATTAGAGAGGAGGGGGAGATGATACAATATCAGTCTTGCAATTTGAAAATACACATGAAGGATCTATTTTTCTATCCTGTTTCTGCCCAGTAGAGTATAATCAGATGCGCCATCGGGTACATGTATCGTTATATCTACAACCGCCTCCACCTAACTATTACTTAGCCAACTGTACTCAATCTCCAGCTGTACCTGCTCGTAAACGCGGACTACCCACGTACGTAATACGCGACGTTCTCATTCACAAAAGCCTTGCATATACGAGTACAAGTACCCTGATTGTCCATCATTGCATTCCTTCACGACACGACCCTCGGGAAATTCAACTGTTTACTAGTCTGCAAATGGGGTACGCGAACCTTTCAAGCCGCGCCTCATTCTTATCTGCTCACGTGGTTGTGTAGCCTCCCTCCTAGAGGAATCAATGCGATGCGGCTTCTACCAAACCTTTCTCTTAACTCTCGTAGTCTGAGGCTAAGCTGAGCTATCTTCTAGGCGACATTTGTCCAATATTACATAATTTAACGCATTAACATTCTTGCAAAGTCAAGATATATTCAGATTTATTACAATGAGATGAGTTGAAAATGAAATGTTGAATATAAAATGCGCAAATACTTTCAACATGATATGACAATTAAAAATTGAAGTTTGCTAATCCAAAACACACATCCAAACATGCAAACGCGTATAAAATTCTGATGAGTGGAGAAATTCATGACTTGTACTTTCGACGGACAATGTTTTCACGATTGCATTTGATTATGCGATTGGGAGTAAATGCCGAATGATTTTTAGTTTAAACGAACTGCAAGCAAAGTTGACTCCTGGGTATTAAAGAATACGTCAATTTTAATTTTGTCAGCACTCAACATTGTGACTGAAAACAATTGCAATATTTACTCTGGTTGTAAAGTTTGTCTATATTACTTAACTACAGGAAATGAAATGGAATTTTTTAAATCGCAAATGGTTGTGCGGACTCGTTTACTATAATTCGTTTTAGTAAGCAATTTTACTATCAATTAGTTAAAAACTACTATGTGATTCTTGCTTCTCTTCAAACTGTTTTTTTTTTGTTTTTTTTTTGTCTCTCTGAAAAACCCGTCCAGAAGAAAAGGCATTTGGCTAGCTGATACAGCTATACGGGTACAGGTGTTTCGGGTATTTCTGACCCCCATCTGATGGATCCTTCTCGGTCATGGCAGTACGCAATGGACAACATGAAAGGTTCCGTTATATGGTTCGTGAGAGATAAAAGAAAGGAGAACCAGAGAAAGAGGCTGCGAATACCAATACGAATGCGAATGAGTCGTGTATGTATATAGGGATACGACAGGATCATGGCGTTCTGTTTTTTTCCTTATTCCATTCCCGGTTCAGTTCGGTATTTGTATGATTGTGTTTATACTATACACTGTATATCGATCTAACAATCTATCCGATCTAACGAAATCCAAATCAATCTAAATCAATTAAATTTTACTAATTAATAGTAGTTTCTTACTAATTTAAATGGTGCGAAGTCGTTTACTATAAATAAGTAAAAAAATTACTAATTCCTTCAGTAACAAGGACATACTAAATGAATTGGAAAATTTAAGATCTCTTAAAATTTCGCAAAATCTTTTAAAAGTCATAACAAGTCATAAAAGAGTCTTTATAAATCGCTTCAAATTCCTTAAAACCCCTGAAAATTTCTTAGAATTGCATAAAATCGTGTGAAAATCATAATAGTTATTTATGCAAAAAGTTTAACATTACTGATGTTCGAAGAACAGTAAGATTCATTGTGAACAATTCAATTAGTAATTGAAACTACTAAATAGAATGGTAAGTTATTCTTGCTAATTAGTAGAAAATAAAGAAATGACTAATTCAATAATAGTCAAATTTGAGGTTACTGATTTACTTAGTCAAATTCTTACTAATTCAGATTGTGAGAGCGCGTTTTTCGGAAAGAAACTCGATCTATTCGTCTCGCTCCATCGTCCCAGCAACTGCGTAACTTTGCATTATAAAATCGGCCAAATAACGCTACTGCAGTCAAATTTCATGCAAGAACAGTTGTTAATAATACGTTGTTTTAGTTAGGCGCTTTAAAGTAAATAACTCCCGAGGACATTCACCTGCGTTCTTGCAAAGAGGAAATTGATCCTGGCTTCATTATCATTGTACTTTTTTCGGTGCTATTTTTGCATAATTTGATCAGGAGCATGTTTATTGAAAATCTATTCTTTATGAGTGCAATCGTTACAAAAGGCTTAAGTAAATTTACACGTAGGTATTGTATTATCGATAACAAAAGTGACGTTCTGATCAGCCATTAACTTATCCATCATTCTCAAGAAGTCGTCATCTATATTAACTGTAGAGCAAGCAAATACATTTCAATTTTTATACTTGCTTATCAGCAAGTGTCTTTGCCTACATAATGATATGTATGTCAGGGTCTTGTTTTCTTTTTTACATTCTCATCACCAAAGAGAAGGTATACATATATTGACTGCATAACTTGATTCTTGTATTTCACCTTTCCTTTTATATATGCATTGCACATGATATCTAAGAAAAAGGTATTTCTTTCGACAAATCGAAATGTGGAACTATTCTATACGTAACATTTTGTCAATCTGTGACACTTCCTAATAGTTTTTACTTGAAGAACCACATTTCCTCTTCCTTGAATCGCATCTCGTTGAATCTAATTTCTCGAGGGAAATCCGCGGCAGAAAAAAAAGTCGGTCATAGTCACGTAGTAGTAGCTCAGGTGAGTCGTTGCCATCAACGAATGACTGAATGTAGATGTAAGAAAAGGTGGATACGTCGGTGGTGTACCAACACAACCACGAATCAAGATCCGTGGGTGCTGGATTGGCTGGCTTACAGGGCTATGAGTATTCGAGAGGTTGATGTCCGAACTCTGCACCAACATTCTAATTTCTAACTTATACCCTGCTGAATATGCTTCCACTAAATTTAACATTTTTTAACATCCAGTTTTCAAGTCGAAAAATATTCAGGATCATCACATTCAAGCAGAAAGCAAAATCAGATTTGAAATATTAAAGGATCAATACAGTGCTATTATTTAATGTTGAAGTTTCAGAAATAATAGGTTTTCCGCAGATCATAAATATCAGGGATCGATGCACTTGAGTAACTTTCTGTACATCCGCAATATACGGCTCTCAAATGTTTTTATCTTTTCCATAAAACCAACGTGCATAATGAATCAGAGTGAAAGACCTCTTCTTTGTTCACGATCAAACGGTATCAATGCACACACATATAAATAAAGTGGATATCTTATCGCTTTGCGACAAGAACCGCACTTGACACGATCAAGTCCTATGGCTCAAGTAGGAATTTCCTCTTTTTATGCATTTTAATTTTAATCTGCAATCATTTATGGAAAAATGTGTTAGAGAATTGCAGAAAATATTTGAATATATAAAAGATAACAAGAGGAAACTAATTGCAGGTTTTTGTCGAAAAGGTATACTTAAAAAAGGTGCTTAGGCTAAGAGCACCACCAAAGATAAAACGGGCTTGCTTGTTTGTCTAAATTAGAGTCTATAGGAATTAAGTATTACGCACTGTTATACTCGTGTTTTTAGTACATCCATATACTTGCGCTCTCCCTCTGTATTCTCTCGTGAGATTTTGTTAATAGTGGTTAAGAGTCTCTAGAAACTAGAAGTACAATAAGAGCTTTTGGAACGAACCGAAAAGGGGTCGTAGGATGGCTCAATAATAGCTGTGCAACAGAACATTCGCGTCATCTGCTTTGCTATTAATAAAATCCAGAGAAGACTGGCTATTTCGGAAACGATATCTCTGCTGGGACAGAGGTCAGGTGAGTGAAAACCACCTTCAAGTTTTTGTGCGAGTGAAAATATTCCAGTTTTTACTAACTAATTATTTTTAAATACTTTTAGGGGTGTGAAACCCAGGGAAAGAACATTGATGGTTTATCTTAATTTTACTTGTGGATTATGTATGTTGATACTGAACTATTTGAAAAGTCTTCACAGGAATTAAAGTCGTCGCACAACAAAATTCACTTCCACTTTTATTAGAAATAATTATACTGTGGCTGCTGATTCACGATATACATATATAAATCAGTTAGTTCCAAGTATACTATATGGTTATGATGCAATTAGTGCAGTATAAGTTTTCAGTCTATTTTCTCCAGATGATATAACTCGGTCATTCTCAGCTTGCTCTTCGATTATCCTGGTATGATTTTTGCGCGTCTCGAAAGCGCGTAAACAGTTAAATGCGAAAGTAACAGTGCTTAAATGGCGCGTCTAGAGGAACAAAGAGAGGGGCATCCTAGAAGGTCTTTGCCTTCAATATAAATGAGATAAAAAATGCCGCTCCTAAAAGTTCTTCCAATTATCATGCGCCAGAAGTTTTGAACGTTCAAATAAACGAAATACTTTTTTCCAATTATATTTTATCCAGAAATGTTGTTTCATATAGAATATACAAATAAAAAGAAGGCATTGCAATATTTTAATTGTTTCTAGTTTTAAATACAATTGATACGAAATTTCGTTGATTTGAAAACTCAGAAATTCAACCACATCAATTATTTTAATAACAATGTTTTAATTATACGATATTCACGGGGCAATATTTTGTTTAAAAATACATATATTCGTCGCCATCTTATTGGGGATTTGACCTACTGTTCCAATACCAACAATTACCTATTCGAGGTGGGTTTACTTTTTTGTCGCTGTAAACGTGTCCCGTTATTCGTTTAGCATATCTTATATACGTAATGCAAGACCGAACGCAAAAAACGTTTTAAGTTCTCCACGAAGGTACACTTTATAAATAATTATCCTTAGATTACTTCTTGCACTAATCATCCGACAATTTTTAAGAATTTTTTCATCTTTGACCTATTCAACCATATGAATATCTTCGTTCTGTCTAAGTGATTGTTTCTAATTTGAGCTTGAATTGAATCTTGTACTCAATTATTTTTGCGAAATGAATTGCTATATAGTTGTAGAAAAGGTTTAGAAATTTTTTTTCCTGATGGTGGGTTTATCACTTATGCGGGTGAACGTTGGTTAACTGAATTTATAATGCCGCCTGAAAATAAAAGATACTTTATTACAAAAGTGAAAATTTACTTTTTCTTGTAAAATATTTTAAAAGTCACACACATATAATAAACGATTACTACAATATTAAAAAATATAATTTTTTCTATAAAACTAGAAATAAGCAAAAGACTACTTTAATTTTTTTTGTAACTGTTAAAATTTAATTTTATAATACAATTTTCTTGCAGTTTTTTGTTTTTTGAAATAGAAAATATCGATCAGAGTTTCGGAAACAGTTTAAGGAACCAGCTTATCCGATTATATGGTACGGCCGTGGTATCTCGCTGCGGGCATTGATACGGGTTTTAACTTTCCCGAGGCGGAAGGTCGTGGCCGAAGTAACGGGGCACGCGATCTTTCATACAAATTCCATCGACATCAATTTTAAGATGTGGATTTTTTCCCCTGACGGATTTAAAGATATGATAAATCCCATTTTCAATATAGTAAAATAATTTTGTTATAGGTTGCCAAAATCGTATTTAATTATTTATATACAGTTTTGTGATTTTTTGTATTTTGTTTGAATTTTTGTGAATTCTTCACTGAAAAAAGTTCTTATTGTTATTTTATTGTTATTTTATGAATATTATTATTTAATGATTTTATAATATTTGTAGCTTTGTAATTCTTCTGTATTTTTTAATTATTTGGACAGAAAAAAGGAATATGATCACTTTTCAGAGGGGTTATTTAACACATTTTTTCATTTGGATACAAATTGGCGGCGACAAAGCCCATCTTGAAAATCGTCTGTTGTTTAAGACACTATTGTTTATAAAAAAAGTTTCCATTAAACCAAAAACGGCTACGTACCTACTACGTTAGAGAATGTAATTATGAATCTAAATCAAAATTTCAAATTTCGCTACCACAGTTTGTATCAAAATGTTAATAAAAAATTTGTTTTGCATACTTCAACATATGTTAAATAAACCATCTGTAAAGAAATTCTATTCCTTTTTTCATACTCCCAAAATAAATATTTAAAGTTAGATGTTTCACTTTGAGTCGATCAAATGAATGGGTGGCGTACAAAGTGCATTTTCAACGATGCATGTACGATCGGGGTCTATCGTTTAACCACATAAACGTCTCATTAAAACACTTCTTTAGCCAGGCATTGTATACAGAATACGTAGAAGGTCGGAATACCTCTCACCTTCTTCTAAACCTTCTGGAACACTTACAATTAGACGTCAGAACGTGCTACTAACTAAGAGACTAGATAAATAACCTGCTTACGTAATTCGTCCATGCCATTTTCTCTTATCTAGCTAGACAATTATTTTACTGTTTTGTTTCCGACAACCCAATCGTTTAATTTCAATTGAAACCCTGTAGAACTTCAATCTGTGATTTGATTTCCTAATGCCAGTAGACGGATATATTCATTTCTTCCAAGAATTGTCGATCATCCGTTAACTATCTCAACTATTTTTTACCATGAATCGATAATATATAATCTATTATATATCTATGTATTCCGATATTTCCTCAGCTTTAATCTTCAAGTATAAAGTAGTAACGATTATGAAATTTTTCTTTCAATACTTTATTGTTCTAATTAAAAATTTAATACAAATGTATGGGAACAACGTGGGAAAATTAATTTGACACAGAAAAAAGTTGAGAAAGCTTTGAACAGATATGTGTTATTTTGAAAGACAAAACTCTGGCATTTTTCCCGTTGGAAACCTAACTTCACGGTGCACCGACCCGAAAGATTACACTCGTCGTCGTGCACCGTTTTTCTGTTATTCAAGTCTTGTGAAATTCGTTTTTTTGAACAGTTAGCACAGTACTGCTTTAGAATTAACATATTCTTCATAATTAGTATACAATTGTCATCTTTCAGAGTGTATTTTCAGTATTCTAAATTTTGCGTCTGTATTAAGGGGTAACACCACTCTAGGATTTTCAAAAAATCGAAAAATTTTTTTTTTGTTTAAACTATACTTTAGACCTTT
>JAUESI010000018.1:8864081-8875084 GCA_032275145.1 Synergus laeviventris | reverse complement strand
TGGCTGTAGAGTGATAATATATTTACTTTTAACACTTTTTGCGTTAAAATGAAATATCGAAATTAATCCTCAAAATTGGTACTCTTCATTTTACGCAAAAAATATTTTAATTACAGATTTTTTCGCTCTATAGCCGTACTTGTGTTTAAAATAAGAGTAGTGCTATAGAGCGAAAAAATATTTAATTGTGATATTTATTAAGTAATTAGAAAATATTAGAATCTGAACAACATCCTTAAGATTTTCATTCTTCTATTCAGATAAAGTGATTTACGCGACGAATTCAGTTGTTATAGCTACATAGGACGCACTATTTACTAGTACAAAAAAGTATAAGAAATTGAGAATATCAGTTATTTTCTTCTTGATAAAAGCCTCCCTAAATTTATCACATCTGATGTCAGGTACCTAATTATTACATCCAATGCTAACGCTCATAAATTTACTTCACAATATTAATTGATAAAGTTTCCAATGTGTTTTTCGAAAAAGTAGGAATGCAAAGAAAATTCCTTTTCGTACTCATGAGAATCCAAAACTTCCAAAAACTCATTCCTCAAAAATCCGGTGCCCGAAATATGTCTACATTCAAAAAATCGAAATAGGAAATGTTTCTGGCTTGTCAAACATTTTTTTTATTCTTCATTCGATATCTTTGATCCAATTTCCAGCTTGCACTTTTTAAAATAAGGTTCGATCCACCTATTTAAATGATTCCGATCTTTTTTTTGCAGCCAACTAATATTTCATTGAAATATTTTGTTCCCGTAAAGATATGTAAACTAAATATGTAACAAAGAATCCCAAAAATAGTCAATTTATAGGTTATAATTTAGAAATTATTTGATTAATGTAAAACATGTAAAATTACATTTATTGTGTTCTCAAAGTCGTTAATATACAGATATATACAAAAGTATAAAAGCAAACTTATACTTTAGACTGCTTTAGACCTAGGGGCTATTTGAGTTTGAGTTGGAAGAAAAAGAGGTTTTTTTTTTGTAAAAGTAATCCTATATGTTAGTTTTCTCAGTGCTGCCAATTGCTAAGCACCTTTTTGACATTTTGACACTAAATTCGAATTGCGCATGCGTTGCTCCTGTTGCTGAAAAAGTGCACATATTTTTAAATAGTTACGATAATCGCTAATCTAATAAATAATCTTACTAGATTTATTCCACTCAATGTTATTCATGGTTAAATTAAAACTGCCAGTATAATATCAACTTCTTTTCATCAAACAGGCGTTATCTCTAAACCTTAAATTTACATTTAATCCTAACTTGTTATTCCAGTCTTAATTATAATTCAATAATTTCAAGGCAACCAATTGAGTAAATTCATTCTTGGAGAGTGCTGGAGAGCTACAGAGTGTCCGGAGACAGTGTGGCATATTAGCCAGAAGCGCCAGAAGCCGCCATTTTTCTTGCAGGTTACATAAACTAACACAAACGCAGATCCTGTAAAATGAATTGAACCAACCAAAGTATCTTGCAAAACTAAATATACCTATATACATGTGGCTGTATATGACGGAATTGAAAGAAAAATAGCGGAGCCAATCAGCAAACGGTACACTAACATGTCACACTGTCTCTGGACTCTCTGTATTAGGTTTTTCACGTTGTGACGTATAATCCAAAATGGCCATACGCTGGTGCATAAACATTGGCACCAAATGCATGGGACTGAAATTAATTATTTTAATATCTTCATAAACAATAATTTCTTAAAATTTTAGTATTTGGAAAATAGTTTTAGTTTCTGAAAAGCTATTTAATAAAATAATAAAATAGAAACATTTTTTTATTTCGATTTTGATATTTTATTAAATATTTTTTCAGAAACTAAAACTATTTTCCAAATACTAAAATGTTAAGAAATTATTTTTTATGAAGATATTAAAAAAATAAATTTCAGTCCCATGCATTTGGTGCCAATGTTTATGCAGCAGCTTATGGCCATTTTGCATTATTACGTCACAAAGTAAAATACCTAATCGAGATCAAGACTGGTGCACGGTGGCGCGAAATTAATTTATTTTAAAATTTTAATTCAATTTTAAGAATAATTCTCTGCTCTGAATTGAAATTAATTTTTTGGAAGGAATTTACAATTAAAATTCTACATTCAATCCAAGGTTGAAAAAATAAAACAAAAAGGTGACGATATTTAAGTTACTAAAACTGCGCGTTTATGATTGATAATACATATTTCTTTCTTGGGATATATCAGATTAAGAGAAATAAAATAACACGATAGATAGTGATGTATGTCAGTAAAACTTTGTTTCGATTACCCAAAAATTGACTTGTCAATTTGAAATTCAAATAAAACCGCGCATTTCCCAAAGTAAAAGTGCTGCCTCTGTCGGGAAGAACGAGTGATAGTGTCCGCTCGTTACACCGTACACCGGCGGTTACCGCGACGCACCGCTCTGAATCGTGTGGAATTTAATCTCGCGAGTGAATTCGTGTCTCCCGAGAACTGTTTTACAGAGGGAAAAACGCAAAAAGGCTTGGAGTAGTGTCGATTTGTGAAGTAGAGCCTGGCATGCAAGGTAGAGGTGAAAGAGAAGGAAAGGAACGGAAGTGAGTAGAGTGAGGGAGAATTACAGAGGAAAAACGGGACAGAGAGAGAGAGAGTGAGAGAGAGGGAGAGAAAAGTGAAAACCTCGACGACGACTTTACTCGGGCTTCACCAATTGGATTAAAGAATTAGTCTATAAGTGAGGGTTGTGGAAGCAGCAGACGATTTTCTCTTCCACCTTCGGCGACAGTGCATAGGGTATAGGAGCAGGAGTGAGAAAGAGTGCGCAGGAGAAGAAAAAAAAGAGAGATAGAGTGAAAGAGAGAAGGAGAACCACACCCAACCGCGCAAGGGACCCAGGGACCACCAGGGTGGTCGGGTCGCCGGAATTCATCCTCGAAAAAGTGCCGGTTCGCGACTTCGCGTTCAGATGTGTCCAGCAGTGTTCCGCCGCGTGTGAACGGGTGCGAGGTGGTGCTGCAGGTTCCGAGGTCGTAAGATCAGGACCAGGATTAGGAACGGAATCTAAATTGAGTTAAAAAAGATTGAGGCGCAAGAGGAAGAATCAGGATCGAGGATCAGGGTGTGGAATCAGGAACGGCGGGTTCTAAGGTCAGCGGCGACGGCTGCTTTGCCAGCAAGACGGCAGTTCCTGTTGTTGACGTCGGCGAGATAATACCTCCCTCTCACTCCCTCCTCCCTACGAGGAGGATCCCGCAATGGCGTGCTGCCTGTCGGAAGAGGCCAAGGAACAGAAGCGGATCAACCAGGAGATCGAGCGACAGCTCAGGAGGGATAAACGGGATGCCAGGCGGGAACTCAAGCTCCTGCTACTCGGTGAGTCCATATGACAGATGACAAATTGTCGATATGAGGATGGGAGATAACCCTCGTGGTTGCTCCTGAATGACCCCGCCAAAGAGAGGCCTTGTCCACGTAGCGGACAAGGTCCTCACAGGCCCATGAACTTTTTACAAGCGATTCCCAACAGTTTTGTAATTGTTGTAACAAAGGGACTAGCGGCTTTATTTTTAACTTGAAGAGAGTTGAAAAGTGAGATGAGTTAGTGCTTAGCGGATTGTTCCATCTTTTGGGAAATATGATTGAGTTGATAGATTTATTTAGCAGAGTTTTGGGTGGAACAACCTCTGATATAAAATTAATTCTAAACATCAACGGATTTTAGTTTGAGACACAGAGCCAGACTTAAAGTCCTATTATTTAGTGTTAATTAGATTTGAGATAGTAATTTGGTATTTTAATGATGAGGTTGTGAATTTGATACACTTATAAGCATCAAGTGGTCAGTCCAATTAGTCGTCCAACTATTTGCATTGGTTGTTCCTCAATTTTTAGGCACTCCAATTGAGAAGATGATATGTAATTTTCTTGGCTAGAATTTATCGGTAACAAATAACCGAAATTATACATAAGTGTTTCTTCATACACCATGCTTTTTCAAAATTTTGAACGTCTAAGAAAAGTGCTTTCATTTCAAAGCTTTTGACATACTAACAGAGCAAAAAGTATTCACTGTACGTTTGCGTCGAGGTTTGCATATGACATTTCAATTAATGGATATTGGACAAATTATTTCATTACGTACACAGTGAACACCTGTGTAAATGAGATCAGAAATTTATTAAGACTTTCAGGGAAAATGTTGAATATGAAGATGAAACTGACATTTTTATCTTAGGTGGAGAAAGAATTAGAATTTATTTAACGATTTTGAAAAATCCTGAGATATTCAGACTCTTCATTACTTTTAGTGTAAAGATAATCAACAACTTCTGATAGAACTTTTAATTAAGGTTCAGCTAAGTATACTACGCAATTTTGAAAACTATTTCAATTTATAAAAGAAGTATTGGAATAAGATGTAATTTTGGAAGTTATGCAGATCTAATATTTCCATTTCGCGCTGTCAATGACCCACGTATTTTCCTTCCGAGAATACATTGTGTAATTTCGATGTGTATAATTTTATCACATATTCAAACTCAACGTACACGATTATTTTATCTAAAAATGTTCGATATCTGCTTCTAGCTGTTTCCATTTTACGGTAAATAAAAAATATTTACATCTTCAGTGTCGTTAATAGCAAGAAATTGAGTTTGATGATACATCGTTTTTTAATTTTTGAAAAAATGTAAATTTCTCAGGTGTTAATCATTCTTTTGTGCGTGATTTTATTCAAATTCCATTTATTCCTAAGATGAAAATTCAATCGAAATTTTGTGCGAATTTTTTTGTCTCCAGAACGTTTACATGAATGAAGAATAACGTTTCTTATTCTTATTTAAACTCTAATTTTTCCTAATTAAATAACTCTGATTTGCCGAAAGAGATTTTCACATGTCGAAAAAATTTGCTCCGCCGGTCCTGCGATGTTGAATTATTTTGGAAACTTTATTTAAAGTTTAAACCTCGACTATAAAATTTTCGCTCTCTCCTTCTTAGGAAGTGACAATTAAAAAGATCCTCTAATACAATCTTCTATTTCTAACAAAATACTTTACACCACAAGAGCTTCGCTTTTTCTCTTCAATATTAAAATATTTTGTATTTACTAGTTTGTGTCAGAATTTCGATATATTTGCGCATAAAGTCCAGAGAATTTTTATAGGAAAATCCTCTTAATTGCTAATTAAAAAATTTTTTTAAATCGATTGTAAATGTAAATTGAATTAATTTAAGAGTGTTGGATACAAATTCTAATCCCAAAATTCGATCTTTTTATTTTACCTTAGAATATTTATAAAATGTTATAATAATTACAGTAAACTAATTAAATTCAAGATAGTAACGGTGTTAATTTTATTCAAAAGAATGTATTCTCTTATTTTCGTGAAAGAATCGTCGCCTGTAATTAAATATTTTAACGTTCTGAAGCCGTACTAATTTTTAAAATAGAATTATGTATCCAGAGCGAAAAAATGTGTAACTTTAAAACTTTCTGAGTAAAGTGGAATGCTTGAGTTTTCAAGTAATTTTTCAAATTCTTCGCAAAAGTGGACAAAAGTACACATTTTTTCTCTCTATAGACACAGGTCTATTTTAAAAAAGGAGTATCGCTCTAGAGTGAAAAAATATCTATTTTTAATATTCGTTGAATAAAATGAAGAGACTAATTTTTGACGTTAGGTTCTTGCTACTAAATGAATTAGTACCTTTTTACTAATTGGTAGAAATCCATAATTTTTGGAAAGATTAGTCTGAAGGTCATTCGGAAGGCCTGTAAAGGTGTAATAATGTTCTTTTTATTAATTCTCCACTTTGCGTTTCATTAAGTGAATTTTGAAAAATGACCACTCTTTTGATCGTAAATCTTCTTTCACCTTTACACTAGCGCTCACGTCCGGCACTTTAAGATCCATTCGCAGTATTAAAAAGCCGTTCAATCGGATCCATTCTTTTTTAATTTTTTTTCTTTCGTGAGAAAGATAATTTCTTAAAGTCCACATTGAAAGGGGCACTTCGCATCTACTTAAAAATTTGAGTTGTGTATAATAGAATTCATAAAAATTGTCTAGTCTCCTTTTGAAAGTATCTCTCTTTTTTTTTCTTTTTTTTTTTCAAAATTCCTCATGTTAGGTCAACCAAATTAGTTTTCTAAAATGTCATCGTTCATTAAGGGTGTTGGGTCCAAGTTCCAACTTAAAAATTCGATCTTTCCACTTTACTCAACAAAAATGATAACAACTAGATATTTTTTGCTCTATAGCGGTACTCACTTTTTAAATAGAATTGTGTTTATAGAACGAAAAAATGTCTACTTTGAATACTTTTTGCGTAACACAGAGATAGATATCTGAAAATGAAATCGTTTCATATTACGCAAAAAGTATTTGAGATAGGCATTTTTTTGCTTATTACGCACACTTCTGTTTGAAAAGTGAATACCTCTACAGAGCGAAAAAATATATAATTATAATATATGATATACGTTAATTAAAGTTAGTAAAATGAATAAGTAGAATTTTTAATTTAGAGCTTGGATCCAACGTCCTTAATATTTAAAAAATGAACTGATTTCTCATCTGAAAATTAGCTCAATTTTCTCTATCACTGGCAGTGAAATTGCTTCGGATTTACCCTCTTCTAAGAAAGCAGAATAATTCTCGAAATTGTATAATATTGACCCTCTTGAGAATTCACGAATAAGTTTATGTCCTACTTCCGGAGATTGAAATGATTTGGTTTAAAGTTTAAAGACTTGAATATAAGAAGTCGGTAATCAATACATCTTTATTTGCAGACATTCACTATGTCCTTGAGCTTATGATTCACACGCAAACCATGCACGTATTCCGTGAAATGAGCATTCGCCTAATCCTACACGAGATCTATGTATGCTTATGTTGAATTCGTGCTGAGATGCGATGTATCTCTAAAAAATACCTCCGACTCACAGTTTAATCTCGTTATTAGCCTCTTCCTCCTCCTGCCTCGGAATTTTGCATTCTGCGACAAAAAATATGAAGGTTTCCTTTTTTCGCTTATTAATCAATTTATGAATCATCCAATGGATGCAGCAGGCATCAGATTTAAAAATATGTCACAAATTTTTCAACAATTTTTGCTTTTTATCACGAGCAAAGTTCAATATGCAAGTTATATAGAAAATCAATTGCTTTATTCTCGAAAATACTTTTTTAACTATAGTTATAAGGAAATATTTCAATTTTCTGAAACGCTATTTGGAATTTTTGAAAATGAAATTCCCTGAAATTGATCTGATACTATTTTTCGATTTTTAATAATTCCACTCTGCTCAATTTGAATTTATGAATACTTACTGCCAAAAAATCGTTGGAAAGAGAGCGTCTTGCATAATGACTCGACACTATTCTAGGAAGTATTAACAATAATGGAACTGAAGGAATGAAAGTGATTCCGAGAGTGATTCAAGGTTGCAGTAGTGAACACCTAGTGGTGTGTTGCTCACACGTTTTAACATTTGCGTACAGGGAAGCACGTGCTCCCGCATAATCAAAATTTCAATTGAACTCGGGAGTAAATTCTTATTTGATATCACATGTCTTTTGAAAACAATTTCTTTCAAGCCATGCTCTAGGTATCTAAAAATAGCTTTCTATATTTACTTAATGTTGCCAATTATTCAACTTTTTTTCTTTATTTATTATATTCACACCAGATTAAGCTCAAGTTCTAGCTTTTAAATTTGATCTCTTTATTTTACTTAAAAAGTATTAGAACTAGACGTCTTCTCCTCTGTAGATGTACTTATTTTTCAATTAGAAGTGTGACTACAGAAACGAAGAAATATCTAATTATAAAATTTGTTAAGTAAAATGAAGAGATCGGGTTTGAAAAAAAGTAGAGCTTTTGTACTTGTAATATGCCATCAAATAAATTCTCATTTATGATACTGTATAATGTATATGTACATATGGCGGCTGAAAAGTTTTGCTCACTCGCAAATGAGAATCTTTGGAGGACGTAACTACGGCTTAAAATCACTAATTACTACCGAAATGAACTTTCATTATCGCCTTATATTCGCTGGTACGTACAGTCTTTGGAGTGTTTTCCGAGTTTCAGCAATACTTTATACAAATACTCGTGTAAAAGCATAAACTAAAAACTCAACATCAAAAATATTATGGAAGTTGCAATCAAGACTTTTACTCGGCGTACTTCTCGAAAACGATACCAGGACTTTTTAAAGCGAAGTTTTGCTAGATGCTTGAAAGAGAGAAATAATATATATAAATCGAGGCAAGAAACGATTTAGATTATAGGAGTTGTTATGTATTGTTTAGAAGTTATTTTTTTGTCTGGTAGAAGTGGCTTGAAAATGTCCAACCGTCAAAAAAGAGTGGAACAAAAAAGTATCGTGTGAATATTGGACGTAAAGCGATTTTGACTTACGAATGTGCGTTCAACTTTGCACTCGTCAAAAATCATCTTCTTTTCGTCCTTGATATATAATATAATATTTTTATTACGAATAAAATGTCTTTAGAATATTTTTCGTTGAAATTTTCTTGAATTTCAATGAATATGTCTCATTTATTCAAAGAAATAAGAGTTTGAAAAATTATTTTTGGGAATTGATCGTAGGGTAACACATTTCAGAGGCAGTACAAAACTTTTATTTTTGCTAGGAAAGCTCTCTTTACGAAGATAATTAATTATCGATTTACGAATCTGTCGACAAAATCAAGAGTAGAGACGCCGGCCATTTCAAATCGCGTGACTCTAGCAGGATTACTGGTACCTGTAATCGCTTCTTAAGACGGGTAATTATCGTAGTAATAGGCCAATAAATTTTCAGACCGCAGTTCATCGAACCGCAAAATCTATATGTTTCCGACAAAGCCCATTGTGCCGGCAAACTTAAGGTTGCTTTTTAGGTAAATTGTGTGAAATGTGATTTAGTCAAAATCAGAGGGAAAAATGTGTATATATTTTTTTTAAATCAAGTATTTAAAATTTATACGCTTGGAGTGCAAAGTTTTTTCACTAGATCCAAATTATTATTAATTCATTTTGGAAATGCTATTTTTATTTTGATATATGGACTTAATTAACCTGCTTGCTTGGATCCAAGCTTCATTTACATTTAATAAAGAATGCGAATTAAGAGGAAGAAAAAGTGAGGCGCATATAACTGCTTGATTAAAAGATATAATTTATTATTAATCGAATGATATTTTTTAAAATCTGTGTCATTTAGGGAACATTTTTAGAGAAGCTTAATCAATATATTATTGATATAACAAAATATTTCAATTTTTTAAAATTCTTTTGAAATCCCACAAACCCTTTTCTAATTTTCTTTAACCATTTTGCTCACTTGAGTATCTAGAATAAACTATGTTGAATGCAATCACCTAAATTCACCATGAAATTCGTTAAAATGAAAATTAAAAAAAATTCATCTTGAATTATTAAAAACGTTTTTGTATTTTGTAAACTCTTTTCAATTCTTGAAAATTGTAAATTCTTTTCAGCCTTTTTGAGTTCCTATAGATTATTTTAAATTCTCTTGCCCTGATATTTGTAAACATTTATCCGAAAAAATCGAATTTTGAATCGCCACTCTGTTTTAACAGAATCATAAATAAAACTTAAACAGATTATGGTCATCTTAATTAAACGAGATTTTTTATTGTGATATTTGAACCGTTTTAAATTTCTCTACTATCAAAATGTTATAGATAATAAATTATAAAGATTTTTACGTTTGAGTTGGCATTGATTTCATATAAGGCAAGGACGATGCAAATAGACTGGAACACATTGAGATGTTAACAATAGACTGGAACATATTCAAGTGTTAACAATAATTGGACTCGATAATAAAGTTATCGTTAAATGAAACGTGAACTCTGTCGCTAAGTGAAATGACCCATTTTGCGTGTCTCAGTGAGAAAAAAATAATTTAAAAAAATAATTTCTAGTTTCTATGTTTTCACACTAGACAGAAAAGGGGACTTTCTCAGCTAGTGAACGTTTGATAAAAACGATTAAGTCTGTAGAAACAGCTGATTGTAGCTCTTCCACTTTAAAGAAAAGAATTAATCAAAAGTATTTTAGTAAATTTATTTAGAGTCTTTTAATTAAATTTGTGATTCTCATTTATTTCGCTTCGATCTTGATTCGATTTCCGCTGAAATTAAATTCTCTCACTTTTTAATTCGGACTCTGTTCTTCCGTTAAAATGGACTTGTCACGCATGTGGATGTATTTTGAAGACAGGTACTTTCGACTTGACAATATAAAACATTTCTTAACGTAATGAAATTTACATAGCACGTTATCAATGTTTTCATAAAATTAATTTAGAAAATACGAATGCAATGGAGAAAAAAGAGTATACAGTTATATAATTAACTAATTTTTAATTAAGCGAGTGGAAATATTATGATATAAATTTATTCGCGATTTATGATACATTATATTTCCCTATAGAAATATTTATCTCTTTAAGTAACAGATTGTCCACATTTTTTGCATTGCAGAAAAAAATTTCAAGAAGTTTGAAGGTCAGTTTCACAATAGTGAGAGATGAGTTATGTTTATGAGTTTTTCGAGATTTCAGATTAATGGTATGGATGTGCAAAATTTTTAGAAACCTGAACAAAAGTTTGAAGATCAATCCGGAAATAGTCGGGAATTTTTTCCTGAGATTTGAGTGGCCACCCTGATTTCTGAGAAAATTTTGTAGAAACTTCTTGGGGTTATTTTAAGTTTTAATAATACATTTGAATAATTGAACCTTGGATAGCAGGGATTATTATGTGACCTGAAGAGTTCAAATGAAGAATAATAGCAACGGTATTTCATAGAAAAGTTGCTCAGGTTTTATAGAGACAAAACATTGAAAAGTAATTCCAGTTCTGCAAATTGCCGACACTGATGAAAGAATATATTTCTCTGAACGCTCGGGGCAATCTTCGACCTGGTGCTCCTGGTCGTGGAGCGTAACGTGGAGTTAA
>JAUESI010000018.1:8840028-8863981 GCA_032275145.1 Synergus laeviventris | reverse complement strand
GGCGCAGGTTCAGAAATTTAATATATGTTACTTACCATATGAGCATATTTAGGTAACCCGGGTTTTTCTCTACAATTTTTACTTTTTCAAAACTTTACAAAACGCAGGTTATTTAAATGTGCTCACATGTTAAATAACACAATTAGAGGACCCTACCTAGTAAATTAAATAAGGACAATGTAGGTGCGTCTCTTATTTTTGGACGTCACTCTAAATTACATTTATAAAGAAAAATTATTTTTTTATTTTAATACAAATTTTTGACCGAATAAGCGTGCCTTAGCATTATTTCTTTAATTTTAGAAATTTTCAATTTGTTATCTCAAGAAATTTACAAGTAATGTTGTAGAAAAAAAAATGTCAGTAAGGTAGGAATCGTATATGCCTTAAATAGATTTTCAAACGATAAATATTTTTAAAATAAAATTACGAATGTATAAAGAACTTAACTTCTTTTTATAAAACTGTCGTGTATGTATTAATCAGCATATTAAAAAAGGATTAAAGAAAAATTTGAATCATTTTTTATACTGTTTTACAGAAAAAGTGGTGACATAATCGTGGTAAAACTTAAAAATCCTAATTTAGAACACATAAAAAAAGATGTTCTTCATCATCTTGGATTTGACACTGTTTCTTATGATTTTAATAAAATGTTTGGAGATGTAAAGATAATCAAAGCTTGGTATCTTTTATTCGAAAAATTGTGTAAATATTAATGAAAATAATGTGCGTTTTACCTAAAATAATTTTGATAGAGGTATTTAAGCCTGTGTTTTCTGTCTTCAAAATACTCCACATTACATCAATTTTATTACAAAAAGATTATGAATCTCAATAATTTCAACCATTTGACACACGTCATCGTAAGATATTTAAAAAAAAGTATATCTATGGTCATAAAATTTATTTTTCTTTTATTCATCTTGCAGTTGAAAGAATTTGATTATTATGTTGAGAAAAACATTGCTGATGTTTTACCTAATCGATTATTCACAAAATTCTGATCGTTATCAGTGTACAAAGTGGGTCATATCCTTTCTGTAAATGTAAGTAAATATTGATATTTATTATATATATATATATACCATGACCAATTGTCTAATTAGTCATCAGGTAATTAGTTAATTATCATATCTTCCTATACAAGATTGATTAAATTTTACAAAGAAACATAAACTATTGTTAAATCGTAATGAATTGTAATCTTCAATGTTCAAGAATTCCTTATCGAAGCATTATTATCAAGAGTTTGAAAAACGACCTCAACAATTGGTAACTCGTTGGATTAGAAAACGTCTTCAAGAAGAAATTACTAATTGCTAAAGATTGTCAAATTTTTTAAATAAAAAATACATTTTAGATCCGAAAGAGTGTAAATGAATAGAGTTGAGTTAAATCTGATGATGCAGAGGATGCATTTATTTTAAGTCAATATAAATCGAGCCTGTGGAAATGCGACGATTTCAACGCCATTCTATTAGTGCTAATAAAATGTAATGTATATATAATAATACGTCGAGTATACATTGTATCTGTATATTTCACATATTTAAAGCTCCGGAATAACCGGTTCGGAGATAAAAAATACAAATATCCTTGCAACATATACAAATGAGATTCTTCTGGTTTAGAATTTACAAAATTCATATTCGTCATCCCTGACTCTCTGGCAAGTGTCACAACTTTTATGGATTGTAGTGGCTAATCTCTCTCTTTCTAGTATATTATTCGAAATGTTACTCTTAAATACGTCTTTCATAATTACTCGGGTTTACAATGATATACACATTGATAATGTAATATTTCACTTTAGCATTTCTGGTATAAATTAAATGTGCCTTTTACGATCCTTTACGTTTAAAACTGGATTAAAATGCATTTCTTACGTGTGGTTTATTAATAACGCAGATTTCTTGACGTAACTAACAAAAATATAAATCTGAAATGTACAATATTTTTACAATGAAGCAACCGAGTTTTACATATCTTCCCTCAAACGTAAAAAAACTGTATAACTTTTAAATTATCCAGTCAATTTCTCCAATCCCAGGTGTAACATTACAACTGACACTGCAGTGAGGCAACTGCAAATTCCATCTGGGATATTTTATTTAAGAACTTGGAAAATTGCCTTGATTATTTAAAAATCGATTTCTTCGAATACACCACCTTAAGTCAAAGTGTAAATAAAACTAATGTATAGAGAATAATAATTGCGAGTGTGCGGGCATATTCACTTTATAATGAATATGGTATAACAATAATTATAGCAAACAGTAATGGTAGAATCGTACCTAGGTTATACAAATGTAATATCGAATACATAAGAAGGTTCTAAACTTAATCAGCCTCTTTAATAAACAGCTATATGATTTTTTTATATATGTATATATCTTACATAATGTAAAACAAACGCGCCGAGTCCAAGAATCGCTGCCTTTTGGCAACAACGCACCCACATTGCATTCCATAAATCGATTCTCCTTGATACATGATAATCGATCGTGAATAAAAACATACCGTATTGAGTCTGTTTATATGTATAACTATCCTTAGAGCCTATATTTGCGACTTAATACGTAGTCCTAGAATCACTATCACAAACTTAGCTAATTCACGGCCGTCAACTGCAATTTTGAGAAACTCAAAATATTTTTATTTTCATAGGGTCGGTTTTTAATTCTTCATTTTATTTTGATTGCTTTATGTTATTAAATTCCAAGATTTTATTAGCGGGGTTTAAATTTTGCATAATATTGTAGCAAACTTAAATAAATTACATCTCAAAGCTTTCCGACTAACAATTCTAACGCGCGACATTTTTTATTGGCAGGGAATTAACCTGGAGATTCTCAATTTCTACGTGTAAAAATATATGTTGGAAATAAATTACATGTCTAGCGACCTACCTACGACGTGAGATGTCTTCCTTTACAATCAAACGGACAATCCCATTGAAAAAATTTCCAATTCTATCAATGGATTTTGAAAATATATTTAGCGATCTTTGAAGAAAGATATATTGAAAATTTGATTGACAATAATACTAAAAACTTGAGCATGGAACTAGATCGTCAAAGTTCTCAGCAATTTAAATCTAACAACTAAAAGTTTCTGGTACGATCGCTTTTGGCACAAACGTAAGGTCGAGGACCTATCTTAATGAAACGTCGAATGTCGATATATTACTTCTATTCTATTATTTCCTAAACAACTTCTCGAAGCACTTGCGCGTTTCAATTCTTCTCTTTTTCTATCCCCTTTATCACTGGTTTCTGGGGACCGTATTTAGGTAACCGTTATTATCATGTGGTCTACAAGTAATATCGGTGACCAAACTTCAAATTCATTATATCTCTCGCCACATGCCTAGAGTTCAAATATTACAAATTTAAATTATAATATTATTAATAAAAATTCGATAACGAGTAAGTTCCATTTACTCACGGGTTCTAAATATCTTGAACTCCAGAGATGTGAACATTTTAAGCCAGAGTTCCGAAAACCAATCTTTTTGTTGAATTGAAAATTATCTATTCTTGGAATTATTGAAATTAAATTTAAAAAATGATCGAAAATGGAACTCTGTCTTGAAACCTCTTTATTTTATATTCAAACCACACTATTTCAAATCACAGGTGAACCTCTCTGGAATTCTAACTTCGACCGTCAAAATTTTTAATTATTTCGGTCGTTCATTGCATGACTCGCTTTCTTGTCTATCTACTTATTTACAGGACTAGACTTTATTAAAATAAATTCTCCCTGCTCGGGTAAATGAAAATAATTCATTACAAAACAGGAAAGAATTCCTCAAGGAAACTTAAGTCCCTTAAAGAGAGTTTAACTTAAAAGTAATTTCTAAAAATATTTGGTGTTTATACATTTTTACAGATGCATTCAGAAAACGTAGATAAAGTTTCGAGCAGATAGAGAACGATGAGCATAATGTAAATCATGGGGTTATTATAAGGCTAAATTGATGTTCATCACCATTTGAATGATGCCCTCGTATGATTAAAACTTCGAGTCCGACGAACTCCTCACAAGGAATAACATAAGGTTACGAATGTCTATAAACGATTTCCATCGTGCGTTCAAATCAGTCAGTTCTATTCTCGAGAAAATGACTTATTAGAAATGCTTGCAGAGTTCATTAAAAAATTCCTTTCTGAGGTTTTCTTGATTCGCTGATTGTCGCATCAAAATGGAAAGTTAAACTCTCTCAAGAATCAGTTCCCGAGTTTCCCTCTTTCACCTTCTTCTCTATTACAGTATCTGTTCCTTTTAATTGTCAAACTATGAAATGAGTTCATTAATTTAGAAATAAATCAAGATTGACGAAATCTTAGTATCATTTTATCATCATATCTGTCTTTTTCTTCATTTGATCGTTTTTAATACGAGAGCAATTCGACGTTTGCTTTTGATTACACTTTTTACCTCTCTTGTCGCTGTGATCAAGAGGAGAAGAGAAAGGGGAATTTTTTGATAAAAAACAGGCCGTTCGTCAGAAAAGCGAGACTCTTCAGATTAAGGGCGGATTTTGTCGCAACGATGTACGAAGCCGTGATGTTGGGGTCATCCGGCTGTTTCCTCCGGAAGTATGATGCTAACGGACTTACGATTGGTCGAATTGCTCTTCACCAAACCGGAAAGAGGTCGATGAGACGGCGCAATCATACGAACTTCCGGCCTGGGAGATGCTTCCCTCAGTGGACTTGATAGACTCACTAAATCATCGCTATTTGGCGCAACGATTTGCCTGAAAAATAATTGCCAATTTTATATTTGCTCATTTTTTTGGAAATTAATTCAGTAATCACTGAATCTTCGTTTATTAAAATTCTATTTTGTATGGATACTTTTTTACTGATACGTACTTATGTTGAGGTGGAGGTGTAGGCGTTCTAGAGAGAGGAAAGCTGGCGACTTCTCTCGTCACCGATAGAGACCGGATCGATCCAAAAGTTTGATCCGGCGACAGATTGGCACCAACACTTTGAACCATTCCGCTACTGATAAAAAAACAAATTATTAGAAAATGAGAAAAGTTATTTTAATTTTATATGCCTACCTATAACTATACCTTATTCACTGAAACTTTGCAACCAAAAATAATTTAAATCAAATTACTGAAACGAACCAGAAACTAATTTTTATAAAAACTGCACCATTTTTTATCTGCAATGCAGCTTGATCTTGATGTGGAGAACAAAACGTTCAGTATATTTCTATTCCCGGAACACAATAAAATAAAAACAAAGTCCGCATTTTTATGAGAAAGGATGCTGCCGTATGCTAATATATATTGTATATGTTACTTCTTTCCATGAATATGGAAATTTTTTAAACTTTACTGTAGATTCGATATTATTGATGTTATTAAAATATTCGTTCGATATAGTAGAGGAAGCTTAAAATCTGATAAATACACCCTATCTAGCAGAACGTCTCCCATCCAAGTATAACCGAGTGGAGTTCTGCTTAACTTATATAGATGATAGAACGATAAACCTTAAACAATTCCATGAATTGGAAAGAGGAAGGATTATCATAATTTATACTTCAAGTGAGGTCAAAGTAGTCCGATAGGTAGTGAGGCACTAAGAATACGTCATTGCACTTCTTTATTTTTAATGAAAAGTCTATATTCAGCACATGTGATATGAATAGCCTTCTAATACTTCTATAGTAAGACCGTGGCTGAACCTTTGACGTATGTACTATGTACGTATATCCATATATGTAGAACTTTAAACACTACGGCATACAATGCAAATAATTGTCTATCGTCTCTATCAAAAACAGTGCGTGTTCCTGTAATATTGTCTGGCTTCCTGAAATACTGCTACGACAAATATGTCAATTTACGATCGATCGCAAGTCCAACATGAAATTTTTTCTGTTCGTTCCAGAAACAGGATACTTTTGCCAACGACAAATTTGTTTGTAACAGCGTTTCCAATAAAATATTGTTAAAAAAGTTAAAATCTTACCTAACAGACCCCGATGTTACCAAAAAGGGCATAGGCGTCGGGCAGGGACTTACAGGTGAGCTGCTGACAGAACTTCGTGTGCTACTCAAAACGGAATGAGGACATTGTGGTGGTCCAATATGGGAAATCAAGGTTGCATTTCCGTTTCCAGTGTTACTTGTTCGTTTCTTAAAACACGGAATTTTCGGCCAACCGCTCTCATTCTTATTTGGCCCATCTGCAACAAAATTCAATTATCTCGTTTGTTCACTTTTTTATGTAATGCTAATAGAAAAAAAAACAAAGTACAAAATACAACAACAATTATTCCAAATACGCTAGCTAACCCTCTTTATTATATAGGAGAATTTGCGATATGTAGAGAACAGGTCAACAGTATAAGG
This sequence comes from Synergus laeviventris, assembly GCA_032275145.1. Classification (NCBI taxonomy): domain Eukaryota; kingdom Metazoa; phylum Arthropoda; class Insecta; order Hymenoptera; family Cynipidae; genus Synergus; species Synergus laeviventris. Next base: position 8,857,596 of record JAUESI010000018.1, on the reverse strand, counting down.
AGTAAATTATCCGTTAAATAACATTTAGATTCTCAAATTACCACTGCACACGAAAGGTGATGGCATATTCCATCGGCTCTTAATAAACAAATCTTTTTTAATATGACGGGCGATGTAGATAAATCAATACCTCGAAGGAAGAAAAGCTGGGTTAATCGAAGGCTAAGCTGAACTGACTCTAACACAAACTTAGTTTACAAAAATTACCTCGAGGTTGTTTAACCTTAACTATATTTTTATAAACTCAAGGAATTCTAATTTTAGATACGCAAATCATATTTTAAATTCTCTACATTTTCTATGACTCTGACATGTATAAGTATTAAACTGAAGAACTGGTGGGTAACGATTCTGTCTAATTATCGACTTTCTGTTACTAACTTCCTATCCTTTATCTCTGGAAAATAACACCAATCTGGAAAGCTGTGTTCTCTGGATGTGCCGCGGACTGCAGAAAATTTTCTATTTCTACCAACTCAGCTCAGTCAGCAGTTTTTTATATAGTTAGTACTATAGTGCGATATTGGAATATCGAGATGAACTGCGAACAATGGAAAAAATAGACGTTTTAAAGTATATTGGAAAATGCTTCAAGCGCAAATAGCATAATGTACTCGGACGATGGGAAGATTAGTCCGGATGAATCCTCATTTTCAAAATACTCGGTCAAGTAATCGACAGGTGTTCTTTGAGAACAGAGGATGACTTAAAAATTTAATAGTAAATGATAGATTCAAAATTTAAATAGTAATCATTGGAATATGAAATTCAGTACAATAAAGTAAAGACTCAAAAATAACTGAAACGTGAAACTAATGTAGTTAAATTAAAAGTAGAGAGAACTTCATTTGGCTGCCTTTAAAACTTAATTCATTTCAATTGTAACGATTACAATAATGAATTTTGAGAACATAAATTGCAGAGGTTCTCCCTTTATTCCACACTAACTTTGAAGTGAGGGATATACTCGTATTAATCACGATTTATCTAACCTTCCTGTGCTGTTGCACCCCAACAATCGGCACTTATCCTCTTGACCTGACCTTTACGAAAAGCGAGTGAACGTGCAACGTATTTAATCAACCTTAATCCCCAACAAGGTGGCTCATACCATTAACTTTGAAAAAGATAGACGCAACTGCACAATGCAAACCGCATTTTAAATGAAGATAATCAAATCCATAAAATCTAGAAATCTAGGTCAAGAACTCTGCAAGTTTTAGAAACGTAGAAAAGCATTTAAAATCTCGCATTATTCACGAGTTTTAAAAATTACATTTATTTATTTGACAATCAGAAATCTTTTGCAGATCGGTACTAATTATTATATTTGAAATAAACTGACCATAACGATTGATTCAAAACATCAATCCTGTGGATTGTGAACGTAACACGAACGTATGTTACATGTCGGTTGTTATAGAGGAATCATGATACAACTGCTGTCATATGGAATTGGATCGGACAGTCGAATAGAATATAGGGCTTGAAAGGGATTGAAGCCAGAAATCAAGAGCATAAGGGTCGATCTCAGAGCAGCAGATGTCATAGACCTCAAGAGCCGGCGGCTGTCCTAGTTACCTATAAGCATTTACTGCACCTACACCCCACTGTTAACCTAACGTAAACTGCAGTCATAATGACGTAAGTCGCTCGTGGTTCCCTGGTCGATCAATTGGAATTACTTAGTCAACTTTTAAGTGAAGTGAATCTCTAGGGTTGAAAATTAAAGATTAAATATTTGACAGAAAAATTTTCTCCCAGTTCAAAAATGTTTTTTTAATACATTTTTTCTCTATTAAAATTTATTAAATTGTCTCGTCAAGCCTCCCTTTGCTACACACTAATATTTCTCTCCAAAAGCGTCTCTGCCAATTTAATTTACGTGCTAGCGCTTTTATTATGACCCTGGTTTAATCCCATTTTTATTACATTCTCGTGAAAATTTCATGACGTCAAAACTGGAAGCAGATTTTATTTCTCTGATGTGAAATAGTAAAATTTGATGAGTAATCCAAATAGTGAGTTTAAAAGTCTTATAATTAATTTATTACACACGTATTTATTAGTATATTTGATTTATTAAACTCTATCTGAAGTTTTTGATAAATTTCTCAAAATGATTTTACTCAGTTAACTGCGTTCTTTCACCAATTTTAGGATTTTTCACGTTATCAAACGTAAAGTTTTAATTAAATTGACGTCGAGTGTCGTCGACTGCGAACTAAACTCGGGCTCTTCATTAAAATTCATGCGAAATATTCTACATTAAACTTCCCAAATACAATAAAACTGCAGATCCGGGAATACGAAATTGAATTATATGTAGGTTAAATAAGTACACAAAAAGTAAATTAACTAGGGACACTGTTTTTTGTGAAAGAGAGTGAGGAGAATTTACAATATTTTCTTCTGCTTTGTTGCAATAATAGGAGCATAGCTGACGATCGGTAATATGATAGGCCTGAACTGATTTCCACCAATCCAGTTATCTACCCTAGCCTCGTCCTGAATTCAAACCAATTGGCACGAATATCTGGTACTGGTATTATTGGTTCTCCTGAACCTCATCGTATCGTTAAAATTGCGAAAAAAATACGTGTTTAAATATCCCTCACTATGGCAATAAATTCTACTTGTTCTGTGGATCGTTTCAGCTATTTTTGCGGATTTTACGATAAGCCTGGGGGTTCAAAGGATTTGCGGATCGACTCTTGCTGACGTTTCACTCGGTTCCACTCAACCTTTTCTTAAAACCTTTTATTTCATGATTTAAAAAAGTCACTTCCTTTTATCCACAGGCTTGCTACAAAAAACTGGTCTTAAAACTCCGGGTCATTTCCAGGTTTTCCAGATCAATGAAAACAATTTTTTAAAAACTAGTTGAAAATAGTTTCAAATGAAAATATTAAATAACAGGACATTTTTGCTTTTGAAAATTAGTTTGAGGATCGTCTTGAAACAAGATGTCATCGAAAGCTTATATTGATGTGAACTAAGTTGTTTGACTCGGTAATCAGGCCAACTTGTAAGACTTCAGCGAATGGAGTGTTTCTAACTTTGACCTGTTTGGCCGGTCGAGTCAAGTATATAAAGGCGCGGCTGTAGCATTGGTGCAGAACGAAATATGCGAGAAGTTAGTTACATTATTTTAGGAGTTTAGAAGATCGCGTGACAAGAAGCGACTGAGTACAGAATACAGGTTGATCACGTTGCGTGGAAATGGTCTGCAAAGCGTTTTTAGTCAGCTATATATACTTCAATTTTAAAGGTTTCGTTTTTATTTTCGCGATGCAATAATATGTCTGCGACAATCATCCCATTATCATTTTCTGCTCCATCCTGTCAAACATTATCGTCTCTAATCACGCAACTCTCCCCGTGAGAAACATAATTCCAGTTTCAATAGAGTATAGAGATATTAATAAATAAATTAGGAACGTTTTTATGTCAGTTTTGGTGCTGCTTTCTTCAAATACAAAAAACGATTCAACTTTTGGTCGTAAGAACAATTGTGGTTTCAATTAACAATGAGTTTCAAAAATATTTATAGTGGGAGAAATTTTGATCATTTAATATAAAACAATTACAACTTAAGATGACTTACTTAAGATTTTGATACCCTGGACAGGACTCAGAGGATAAAAATCGCCATGCAGAGGACAATGGAATCCCACTCGTCGCTCTCTTCTTCTTGCTCGCCTGGTTAGCATGCAAAGAAGAATTCCTAGGGCGAGCATTAAAGCACCAACAACGATACATATTGGTCCTAGAATCCGCGAATTTCCTGTGAAGGCGATTCGCGCTGCATAAGAGTCTTTATCCTCATGCTGACCAGGACCTCGATACGACGCCGCTGAAAAAATTAAAATGATTAGTTCTATAATCATTATGAAGTTTAATGCAAGATTAGTAAAAATAAATTAATGTTCTTCTGAAGACATAATCTCTAAAGAAAGGACTCGAAGTCGAAGATATTTATTTTTCGATGATACTAATAGTAACGTTTGGTGTAGGTGTAGTAATTCAATCCCTGACACCTACTCTCTTCAGAAATCTATTGTTGGGCTTTCAAAGTTTGACGCCTGTGATGGATAAGAAAAAGAAGCCTTTGTTTTTGAGATAACAAGTAAAGTTTTAAAAAAACCTAGATAGATAGAAGTTTCCTTTCTGATAGAGGAAACAATCAAAGAGGAAGAATATAGAAGGATTACATATCATTTAATTTACCAAACAACAAATAAGGAAAGAAAAAATCTCGCAGGTGAAAATGAATGATTTACTTGCAAACTAAGATAAATTTATAACTTTTGTAATAAAAATGTCAGGGGCAAGCCCAAAGAAGAGAGGTGCAAGAGTAACTACTTGAACTGGAAGTATCGGAGCCATAAAATTGTTATTTTATTCGTAAGTGTCAAGTTTCAGAACATGTTGCTATAAAAATATATAATTTACAACTCTATACTTAAATTTAAATCACGGCTTTCAGCTTTATATAATCTATACAGTGTAGAATTATTCCATTCGTAAATTGAGAACCTCTGTTCTCAGCTTCATTCTAGTTATAAAAAGGGAAATAAAAAGAATTCGCGACAGGTCGAAGATTGAAAATGGAAAAATCATGGGAATAATGAGAAAGGATAAAAAGAGAAAAATTCTTGATCGTGAAAACTGGTAGGAGGAAAGTTCATCCATCAAAAGCGGAATGTAGAATCTAGATTACGAGTATGTGATTTAAATGGAGTGAAAGAAAAGTCTTTCCATTCTATGCTATATTTACATATATATGTTACTGATGGTATTGACTTTCGAAGTCTGCTTCAATATATTACAATTCACTTAAAAAAGGTATCTTATTAGAATACTCATAATAAAATGTCAGCTGACTTATTTTTTATCTCATAATTACAAAAGAAAGAGAATATTTGAAATTAACTCTTTGACACCTTTCTGAGCACAGTTGTAACTGTGAGTATTGTTTCCTAATAGCTGGTAGATTTTTCTGCATATAGTCAAGTCATTGGGTTATGCTATAGGGCTTCCGATGGATCAGCACGTAACATTGTTCGGTAGTCTGAGGAATTAACACTGTAAATCTTATGTGACGCTAGTGTTTTCCGGGTCACGTTGTTCGCAGGTGTTCACTGTGCTTATATAATCAATGGCAGCACTTGGGAATGACACTAATTATCCTTTTCATCGACAAAGCACTCCCCAAATAGACTCCCTCTTTATCGTCTCAAATCCACACTCGTTCAATCAATAATAAATTGATTCGATAAAATTAGATTGAGCCCCTTACGTTATTAACAACCGCGGGTTATAACCAGTATGAAAAGAATCCACAATATTGCGCATTTATAAATTATTTACATTGTTCAGTTAGAACTCTTTTTTATTTTAATACTCAATCTGTAATATATATAAGATAAAATCTGAAAAAAAAGAGAACAAATCTCAGCAAATTCAACTGGAAAAAGAAGAATGAATGTCAAAAGTCAGACATGAAGCAAAAACACGAAGAATAAAGATCAAAGAATTAAGTAAAATAAGGTCAATTGGATCACGAGAGTTTAATTTAAATTTAAAAGCACTTGAGCTGTGAAAAAGGTCCATCTGATATACAGACTCTTCGAGTTACTCTTCCTTGTATTTTATAATTCACTAATTTAGTCGTTGGATATTATTTTTAAAAGGTTGAAGAAAAGGTCAAAGTAACAAATTATTTCCGTTTTACATGCAAGTTCTTTCGGTTCAATCCATAAATATTCAACAGATATCGAAGATTAAACGAACCAACAGACATGAAGTACAGTTCGGTTTTTCTTAAAAATAAAAGAAAAAGAAAAAAAAAAGGAATTGCAATACGCTCTTAGTTGAACTAATCCGACCTAAGTCTGACGTAACTGATGTAACAATGGTGTCTCTAGATTACAAGTTGAGATTATTCAAGACTTTTCCGCTTCTAACAATAATAATGTTTTTAAGAAAATATTTTTTAAAATAGCTTCTAAGAAAAATAGCTTGTATAAAAATAGCTTCTAAAAAATATTTGGTTTAATAATGCAGGACCATGTATTTTATTTGATGATCCGAATGAATAAAAGAGCACATTAAAATTTGAAATGAAGGTCTATAGATATTTGTAATCAATCATTCTAGAGTTTTCTGTTTGTCTTTTTTCTGAGAATTATGAACATCAACGTAGGATTGATGGTACGTGTCAGAAGCTATATGAGTTTCCTTTTTTTTATTTTTTTTTTTCTTTTTATTTATAGAAGATAAGGGAAACACTAACCGGTAAGCACAGCTCCCACGAGCATAAAAAGAAATCCAAAGGCAGGCAAGGCGATTTGGCAATTGGCAGCAATAACTACCCCCGCCACCATAAGGCCACCCTCGATCTTCTCCACCCTCAGTCTCGATATGGGAGTTGGACATTTTAATTTTGAGCCGAGTCCACCGGTCAGCATTCCTTCCTCCGCTGACACGGTGTTGGGCCTGAAAATAAAAAATATAATTAAATTTTTTGCTGGAAAAAGTTTTAATGAAGTACCAAACTTATATATACCTTGGATTCAAACAGCATATATTTCAAGATCAAACATCCGACATCTTTGATTAAATCTTCATTAAAAACTAGTCATTTGTGCTTTCGCGACATATGTGAGGCTCAAGTGAAAGTTACATATAAAACTGGAGAAAGTGTGGTGAAAGAAACTAGCTACAATCTTTTATTATGAAAATGTATAGCAAATATTTCTATCAAAATAAAATATATAACTTCAAGTTATATATAAAGTGTCGTATATTTTTTTTTAAATCATCTACAATTTTCTTTATTATTTCAATTAACCTTATCCGGGTAATCCAGTCAAGTATATTCTTACAAAGAAAATAATGGTAAAGTAGATTGTAAATTAATTTCTGAAAGATTTTTTGTTGTCCAATTAGCACATTAATTCCACACATTTCAATGTGTGGAACTTCAATGCCTTAAAAAAATATCTCGGTACTTAATTAATGTTAAAAACATTCTTTTTATCTCGTTTTTATCCAATCGAAGTTGTCACAAGAGACAAACTGAGACAAATGATTTCAATGGAGCTTAAAAGTCTTCCGAAACTTATCTTTTGTTTTAGAATCTATTCAAAAGAAATAGAAGGTCCAAATCTTTATGGATTTATTCAGGGTCAAATATTCAGTATGATGAATATTTCTCTCGATCTGCTTTTCTCACAGATCCGAGGTTGACGATCTTAATTACGTAAAAAATGTTTGCCTTGACTTTTCTCATCAAATAGACAGTCTATTTAAGGCAAGGTGAAAGTCAAGGACGAATTTATAGAAAAGTTTCCAAAGCTTTTGTTTTAATTATTTGCAATACTAACATCTTCATTCAGAGAAACAATTTTTACACTTAAACAAATCATTTTTTTGGCTCTGTATCAAAGACATACTTCTACACTTCTAAATACCGTGTTTTTTATTCTATCTCACGAATAATAGATCAAGAAAATTTATTAAAACGTTACAGTGACTACAAAATTCTTTCTGCGAATACTAAAATTAGTAAAGCCAATGGAACATCTTTTTAAATTCATAATTTACTTTTTTCACAATTTCCACAGAATTGTCGAGAAATAAAATGTTTTTCACACCTTCTTTCCAACGTCAAAAGAGTAAGTGTTGAGCAACCAGATTTTTCATTCGTCCATTAAATATAGATGACAGTAAAAAGTCTTATGTATAAAAGGGTTTTTGCGATTTCTCAAAGCAACGTTTGCTCATCTTTTTAAGGAAGGTACTGGAACGAAATACTTAAAATCAACCATTTTATCACACGTTAAATCTAAATGTATAAAAATAAGGAATCTAAAAAATAAGGATGATACATTTTGGGAAATTTGAAATTATCTTTCGTGTACAAAAACTGATACACTCGTTTCCTTTTTTCGTATAATGTTTTAACATACATATCACTGCTCAATGAAATATTTTATGGCGCCAAAAGACGCTTATCTGGTCACATTAATACAATATGTTTGTAAAAAAGCAAAAAGCGTGCACCATCGTAAATCAGAAGATAAACTTGTAAGATATTTGGGCGCTCAAGGCTAATTTATTGTACAAAAATGAACTGTGGAATTAACCAGAATGTTCTGATGAGATAAAAAGCTGTGGTAAATGCTGCAATTTGCAGATGCTTTCTTTTCTCAATGAAGAACGTTTTACTTTTCTGATTAAAGAAATAGGTCTTCAGAGAAAAAAAGAGTAATTAAATTTTTTGTATTTTAATTGAAAGATGTAAAACCTCTTTGAAACTAATTAAACTGTTGACACAGAATAAATTCTTGTATTCTCTTTTTGAGTTTCAATGACTGTTCTAGAGTGATTAAAAAATTTTAAATATATAAATTCTTTCCAATGAGTCTCAAAAATAAGATAAAAAATAGTAAATAAGCATATTTCATTGCACTCACAGAGGTGCGATAATTCCATCGTAATAGTTCAACACGTGGTGTCTCAAACAAACAGACAATGAGACCAGACACGCTTGATAAAAGCATAACTTATGAACACGAGAACTTCTGACATTGTAAGGTGTGACTCAGGAACCAGACTTAACAAAACATATATATAATACATTTACAACATTATTCAATCAATCAGTCAAAACCACTCAAAATATCAGTTCAAGAACTAGTTTTCGTTAACGAGTTACGCCACAAAAAGTGCAAGTATAACAATAAGGATAATTTTTAATTTAATTTTATTGAATTATTTCAAAAATCATTTCTATGATAAAATTATTGATCGATTTAGAAAATATGTACTCTCGATCTAGATTTTTGCTTTAACTCGAATCACATTGAAAATAGCGAACCAGCCTTGAAGAATTAAGGGATAAAATCTGGTCAATATGTTTCTAATGCCCATCAAATTTAATGAGAGGTTTTGGCCTGAAATAAAACTGTCTAACAATCAGGAAGAGATGGAATAATTTATATAAAGAACGAGTGTCACTCATATCAAACTGCTATAAATAATCATCTACTATATACAAGGTTCAACCGTTCAGTGAACATTATATTGTTAAATTCGCTCTTCGTATACATATATATCTTATTCTGTATCAGACATCCTAATATATGTTACTTTATATCTCATGCAGGAGATTCATCTGACGTCACAACAAAGAAGGGCATATATTGGGTCAGATTGGATCTCCGTATAAATCGCGAATGCATTTTCTTCCAGAAAAAAAAATTTGTTCAGATCTTCGTCAATATTTTGTAATCTATTACTTTTCCAGAAGTTAATTTCTTTATTTCCAACAGACTTTCTCATTTGGTCTAAAAGGATACTTTTTTGATTACAGTAAGAAGCTTACCTAAGAAAAGATAGTGTGCACCATCCCAAAGGAAAGAAGTTTGGCGGGAAATTCATGAAAATGGGATCAAGGGTAGAGAAATAATTGAGCTAAGTGCAAAGTTTCTTCACTCTTGAATTCAACGAAAAAACGACGGGTATGACTCGAAAGATACAATTTATAGCTGGAGCTTAGACAAAATGCTAAAAGCGAATGAATTAGAAGTGTTATTTCCATATTCCTGATTCTCGATAACTCTGCATTTACAGCGGGTGAAAGGGTTACGGATAATAAAATTAAAAATCATTTAGTGATTAAAAGTTCTAAAGCTAAGCTTGAGTCTTATATGAAAAGTATCTTTGAGAGAATATTTCATCATAATTCTTATCTATTGAGATTTTTTCCTGTAAATAGATATTTCAATTTCTGATACAGTTCATCATCGACTGATATGTAAATTCCAGTTAAATCATTCATTTTAATTAATAAGGAAGTTATACTTTAGTCTTCACAATTATATACATATAGGTACATATAATGAGAAACTATGAACATTGAACTATGATTTTTTCATGATATACAAAAAGCTATGCATACGAACGTGTCGAATTGCAATAGTGAGATATATATTTTGAATAACACGAAATTGAATTAATGTTTTGGCACGATCATTCGTTGACTGACAATGAGCGATGATGCTTAAGTGTAATAAATCACGAATATGTTGAGGTTGCAGAGATGATATACGAAAGTACATACTACATTGTCAATTGCAAATTGCACGCCTTATGGTTTGCGCATGAAATTGGACATGCAACTTCATTACTTTTGAAATAAGAAAGTACGTGAAACTAAAAATCTATGGCAAAATGTGCATTCCCAATAAGAGAAAAAAGCAGACAGTTTACTCTTACTTAATTCGAAGTATATATTAAGTCCACTGTATAAAAAATTAGCTTCAATAACATGAGTCTAATAAGTGCTATGAACCCTTTGTCGTCAACACGCATGAATTCTTCGGGTAATCAAATTAGTTCACGCTCTTTGTGTCTAAGGATCTTGCTCTATGAGTCACGTGAGAACGTGATGAGGCATTAACAAGCTAGAAACTATCTGTTTTAAGTAAATAGACTTCAAAGAATTATACCTATCAGAAAGAAAAAAAAATGCACGTTCATATTGATTTTAACTTGTATATGAAGTACAATAAAATAAAGCGAACGTAACAGAAGCAAAATATTTTATCAGGAGAGTCCTCAAGACCCCTAGAAGGATCCACTGGGGTTCCATGACACCCCATTCAAAGTTCAAGATACGCTCCAGACTAAGGGCAGGTGCAGTAAGTTTTCGAGGCCATCCTCAAAGAACAGACACCTGTATCAAGAGGAATTAAGTGCTCTGACGGATAAAAAACAGGCGTGATTTTTTTTTTTTATTTATTTATTTTTCAGCAATTTTGCCGATTGTTTAGGTCTTTTTTCATACTGTGCCACGCTAGAAGTTTGGGATGACGTGGAACCCCAGTGGATCCTTCTATGGTTATAAGGAATGAGACATAAGCTAACAAAGAAGATCGTGATTTGAAAGGCGAAGAAGCAATAAATACCTCATCGGTAAAGGATTTTCTTGACGTGACTAGTTTCTTTATACGTTCAGATTCACTATTATCAGAGAATTTTAAAGGAAAAGGGATTCTAATATAGCTTTGTTGAAAAGAATCAGGAAGTTTTTTCAACGCATTATCGTCTTATTATTTATTTACATAGCGATTATTATCCATTGCATTAATATCATTAATGCAACGTCATTGTATTATGGAATACGAGACAGTTGCATCTTTCATTCACTACACTATTCACTACTTATATGGTTATATGCGCATGCAAGCGACAATAAAGCACGCGGTCGTCGACGTTTGACAATATGAAGCGGCCGAGGTTGCAGTCAAGGCTCTTTATAGGCGATTCACGTTAAATCTGATCAGGTTTCAGGTTATTGAACTCCTCATTTATCATGCACTACGTACTTTAAAAAGATGCTTTTATAGTATGGACGTTTTGTATATATTTTATATTTACTGTGATATTGATCATACTCGTAAAGATTAAAGACCTTTAGCCCTTCTTACCTGGTGCAAAAAGTTACGAAATCTTATAATTCGTTTCAAATTCATTCTATTTAAAAATTTGAAGGACACATTATGCAAAGTATTAAAAATGTTTCATGAAAATGGCTGAAAGATGTAGGTATCTTTTTATGACATCGAATGAGATTCAGAGATTCAGTCTTATTTGACTACAATTCGTAGTACAGTTATGCGAGTCAACGACCTGTTTTTCTCTTTACCTTCAGCATCATCAAAGCAAGAACTTGTCGTGGGCGTTTAGCAATGAAACGGGCTTGTCTACTATACACGCGAACGAATGTCGCTTGTAACTTTGAACGGATGTCGGCCTGAATTGGCGCAATGATCATAACTACTGTACGCAGTAATGCGAGGATAGATATGCGATCATTTGATCAAGGGGAATTTACGGCGTTTCGATCATAATTATAATGCAGACAATACAGTATTCAAATATCCGGCACTCCACATGAATAATCGATTTTTATCTTGAACCATCTCCAGAAATTTCCACCTGATTCATTTTTATGAATTCTTTAAGACACTTTTCAATATAATATCTAAGATATTCTACTAGCTATGAAATCAATTAATTATGTACAATTAATAATAAAATAAACAAGTAAAGAAGATTATATGCTAAGGGAAATGACAATATGATGTGCAGTTGATAAAAACGGTGAATCATTATTTAGAACCATAAAAATATTTTTATTTCGCGAATATTAAAGTCAATGCAGAATTATTTTATTCTATAAGTCGGATAGGATCGACCTACAATATAAAATAGTGAATTAAGTGAATAAGAATAATATTCTAAATAATTTCTGGAAATACGGAAATAGATTTCTTCTTGTTTAAAAAACGGAGAACGAAAGTAGGTGAGAAAGCTGATGTCAGAATGGTTTTATTGAATTGCACTCGAATCACAAATTCAGACACAGAGACAGTTTATTCTTTGAATAAATCAATTATTGAATTCTTTACGCGAAGAAGAGAGCTACTTCATCAGAATTAATTGTATTTTTCTTTTCGCAGCGTTAAAAAATAAACGTTCCTATGCGACATTCTGATTTCTTTTCATTGACACAACAGTGACTTTATTTCGCGAAAGTGTAAACTGGAACATTTTGCTAACACGGCATTCTATCATTTATCAATTCTGCAGAATGCATTCAGAATCGAATTACTACGGGGAAAACAATTGTTTAAAATGTGCTCGCAGAATTGATATATGTGTGATTTTTGATGTAATGATTTCAAATTCAAAGCTTTATCAAAATAATAGGTCATTTCTGCAAACTCAATATTACTTTTAATGCATTTGTTTTCACTTGAGTGCTTTTAAAAAATTAATGAATTCAGTTTGAAACAAAAACGAGGTATATCAGTCATTTATACACGCGAGGAGCATAAGAAAGCATACTTCCGGTTATGATAGTCGCAGTCCATAAACAATGCATTAAATCTTTAATGAATTTTAAATTTTGATTAAAATGCAGGAATAATATAGAAGCTCGATTTAATTCGATTCGATTTAATGCCAAATTCAATAATCACATCAATTTATTTCGCTTCCGAGCTTGATCATGTAAATATAATCTTCTCTTGGCAAATTTAATTATTATTAAAATTGTAATACTTTTTCAGGATGGAACTTATTTTCGCTCGTTTTACATTTGTTTTGCACATAAATTCATGAAGAATTAATTAAAAAGAAATTAACATACTTATTGAGAACAATTCTTTTTCTTCGCGAATGTTTTGATAAACATGAGTTCTTAAATATAAACTTAATCCACTTTTCCCTATGGTCCAATCCCGTTGCGCGGACATTACGGCTAAGATAATAAGGTCATAGCAATCTACAACAGCGACCTTGTCTTCTCGTTCTCATCACTACTACTAACACACCATAGCACAGAGTTTTCCTTGTTCATTGAAAAATTTGTTATTTAGTGGTAAAGTGAAAAAACAACCAAAAATAAAATTAGAAAAAAATATATACACGATATTAAGGTAAATGTTCATTTATTGTAATGAATGTTAATAAGAAAACAACTATGATGTGTAATGTTTATTTTTGTCTTGGGAATGATTTACAAAGATAGACTCTTATTATTTCCCATGGCACTTTTGTATCCGTAATGATTTGTACTGTAGTTAACTTTACTTATACTACATTATATTATTGCATAAAGTGTAAGCATAACGGAATTTGCATGTTTTTCCCGTGGTCTTTTAATTTAAGATTATTTCTTTTATAATATTATTCAAGCTTGCATCGAAAAGAATATTCACCAAGCAAGTTGTAAAACTCCCTTTGCACCCATATGTCAATGCAATAAACGGAGATCTATTTTTAATGCACCCCTCTTCCGCGCACGTGTCAGCTTTTGCGAAAAAATGTATATATCGTTTCCACAATATTATATTTTTACGAAGGTCGGGTGACTAACCCTAACGTAATAACTGTTTTCTGAGTTCCTCGACGCACTACTTTTTAGCTAAACATTATATCAGAATTGAAGGATTTATGCAGATTTTACTTAGTCAAATTTAAATTTCTCATGTGAGACTTGAGAACACATTTTAAAAAATAGTGAATCTCTCTAAAAATAGAATAAATCATCATTAACATGTGTATTGAGCCAAAGCCTACAGCTAACATGTAAATATACAAATTTACACTCAGGAAAGAATGTATTGAGTTCAATTAGAGTCTAATCGTTTTTTAAATATCAATAAAGTTTTTCGTACAAAAACAGCCTCGTTGCAGATCAAAAAAATATCAGGGATTAGTTGTGAAATTGGTAAATGATTTTGTTGGTTACATCCGGCTTAACGAGGATAAATAAGTTTTAGCGGCGAATACGGTGAAATAACGGTATAATAAAGAGAACGCTACTTTAGTTGTTGATATACACTGTATATGACTGCAAATTGAACGCTGTAAGTATTGACCGCACCCAGAGTGCAGTTATTAATAAATAATAAATTAAAATGAGGTGTAATTTATTGCATAGAAAAATAAAAAATGCATTGTGACGTATAATGAAAAAAATCAAACAACAAAAGTGCCGAAATCGTTAATTATTCATAATACATCTAGCGGTAATTTTCAACGATGGGAATTTATGCTAATTATGCAATTAATGCTTGCTATCAATGACATAGTTATACGTATAATTGATTCCCGACCGATTTTGTATTAATTTTATTTTAAACTATAGAAACATAAATATTTCTGTATGAAATACGTGTATTATTATTTTCCATTGGAACAATATTCCAATTCTTCCAATTCTGGCACATTTAAATTTGAGGAATGGGAGAACTTAATGACTTATTGAAAAGCGGAACTCAATTTTATGAATTAAAGACTATTATACTCTTGCCTCATGGGGATACGACCGCTCATCATCTCTAATTCTTTCACTTTGTGATAATCTCCCCGATGGGGTTAATTAAGAGTCAAATGAAGCCTTGGGCTTGTGTAACAATTTAAACTTAATTGATACATACTGTATAACTATATATACGTCCAAGTAGACCAAAATACAGTTACCTTTTGTCATATTTAAAAAATATGTTTTTCCCACAGTTAATCCCACAAGTAAGCACATATATATATTGATTTTTTTACTAAGTGTTTTGCTTAGAAAATGTATAAAATATTAAGCTGCACTTTATAAATCTGTTTTACAAATCGATTATTTGTTATAAAGATATAAAAAATAAATTTTAAATATATATTCTGCTTGAAGTTCATTGCAAATTGTGAAAATGGATTGAAAAGAAATATTTTACATTCTGGCATATCATTTTTGATCCCAAATCAAATGGAAATTACATGAGAAAGAACTAATTCTTAAAGGTTCTCATGGAAAAATTTTAAGTTTTTCTCCTTCTTTGTGTCTCACATAAAAATCGCCGGTAGTTCACCGTTAGCACGCAGAACAATTACTGGTAATTGCACATCGCAACTCAGGGCGTAGCAGACAAAGGAGAGCTGTAAGCTGAAAGAACTATGTCTCAAGGAGAAAAGAATTTGCAATAATTTTGCGTAAGATATGTGAACCTACCGAGTGGTGTTTTCATTAGGGAAGCGGGCTTTGTCGCCATGGAAAGAGGTGCTGAAAGTCATGATCGAATAGATGTGATGACGATCCCGTTGTGGATTTTCTTGATTGTTCTTCCTCTCTCTGTTCCGGTCGTTGGCACTTGAGTTCTTCGTACCAAGGAACTCTTTTAGTCAGCTGATCACACGCATCTTCATCATTTCTCTCATAGTTCGCTTTATAAGCTGAATCTTCTCCTCCAAATAAGAACCAATCTTCACTATCTTCTACCGCTTCTAGTATTCAACCACAACTAAAACACTGCTTCACTTCTTAGTTCGAATTGTCACTTGTTTCTAGTCTGTCTAAAGAACTGTTCCAGATACGACCTAAAGTAGTCGAGATTCCTATTTCCGGAGTCAAAGGACCAGAACTTTGGAACTTAATTTTCCGCAGATTATGTTAAGTTACCACAAGTGTGGCGGTTGGCCACTTGTCTGGAACAACAAAGAGCTAACTACACTTGGCAGCTTCCGTTCTTAACTCAGAGCATTTGTCCTGCTGGAATAATTCACCAAAAAGTAGCAAAACTTGAAGACAGAAAAGTGAGTTTCTACCTGCTAAACAGGTCTTTAACTAAGGTCACCAGCCTGTTTCATAAAGAGGCGATCACTAGTTCCTTCAAAAGCAGTTTCCAGTTCGACGATTCTCCTAAACTTTGGGTACCAAAGTCTTCTTGAAATCTTTGATTCTGAACAACCGATGGAGGCAGGTGATGGAAGCTCAACGAAGCGCGGATGTCTCTGTTCGTGAGTTTTATTCCCGAAAGACAGGTGCAAAGACCCGGTGTTTTTTTTAATATAAATTGTATACAAAGCGCGTGTCGTTGAACCTTGCCTCTGAAGTGAGTCCAAGCTCAAGGAAGAGAGCTAAAGGCTGAATCTGAAAGAAAGTGTGCGTTCTCCAAGATGATGGCAGTGTCGAAACACGTGCTTGGCTCTGTGTTTACTAAGGACACGCGCCTGTTGATAAATGTCGATGTAAGCAACGGGCTAACGATCGCACCACGTTGATAAGTGCGATAGTGTAAGACGGAAAGAGCCGATCACGACCGACGAGCCTCGACGACGAGCATCCTACTCGCGTCGTGTCTGGCAACCGACTGAACACAACTGAACACGACTGAAAGTCTGAAACTGAACCAGAAGCAAAGCTAAGCGTGCGCAAACAAGACAGCAATCGCGAGGTGGAGGACCCACCGGATGGATGCCTCTGCATGACGTCATCTGAACCCCTTCTCGCAAATCTCGCATAGCAACGTAACCATCCTCGCACCCTCTTAGACACGCTTGGTGATCATTAGGAAATCAAGATCGAAAACTATATCCTTCTCACTTCTTTTAGACGCACAAGGTCGTGTCTGAGGTAAACTTCAAACTTCATTCCAGAGGAAAAACAAAGAAGCTTATCAGTTTCTTCATGAAGAGAGGATCCGACATTCATTCATTCGAAACTACACTTTGGAAATTAGGAACCCTGCACGGAAAAATTCTATGGTTGTTACAAGTATAGAAGTAGTAAAATATGGTATAACTTATACTAATTTGTGATGCCACAACCACAAATTATAGTTGAACCATATTTTACTATTTCCCTGATTGTGACAACCATAGCTGTTTTTTCCGCGAGGCAATAATATTTGAAAGAGAAAGTTTTTCTTTAGAATCCCGTATTAAATCTCATCCATGTAATTCTCATCTCATTTGTGTAACTCTGGTAAAATAATTTTTATTATTTAGTCGAAAAATACAATATTGATTAATAAATATCAAGCGGAGTGTATATACTCAAGGAATTAAATTCTGAAATTGGCATGTTATTACTGCATTTAGTATAATGATGCATATTATATTAACTCCATCAGTAATGAATTACAATTTTCAAGTTTCTCTGATACTAATTATTAAGTGAAAATTTAACAATTATCACTGATTCGATTATCAAATCAA
>JAUESI010000018.1:8804468-8839928 GCA_032275145.1 Synergus laeviventris | reverse complement strand
ATTTGTATATAGTTTGATTCAATGTATTTCCTTATAAGTGATACAGGAAAATAAAAAAAGTAAGAGTTTTGTTTGCAAGGTTTCTCTTGAACCAGACACAATGGAAAATTAAGAATTATGATAGTTTAATGCTGGGTTTATTTATGTCCCAATGTCATATGAAATATATCATTACTATCATATCAAATGATTGTTGAATTTAGATTCGATAAAGTAACATTATGTACAATTGTAGAAGCATTGTATATCGGCATTTATTAAATTAGAGAAAATTTGGTTTTGGAACAAACAGCCAAAATGATTAAATTATAGACTTTGTCGATAGAAGAAACTATAATCTTGTGAATCACTTAGTCACCTCCTTGAATGAAATGTGAGGTGATTTTTAGTATATGTATGAAAATTCATTTGTCAGCTATCAGATTAATGATACTTCAAAAATCGGAGAGTGCTTAGTATCAGATAAAAATAAATTTTCAACTCATTCAGAAAGTCACCCACCTGGTTGCCAACACATCCAGCAAATTGTGAACCATCTACTATTTTCAAAGCTTTCAAGTTTTCATCGTGTCACATGGTATAAATAGGACATTGTTGAATAGAGTGGATGCCAGAACGCTGACAGTGCAGCGATTTTTTTCAGGCGCCACTTCAAACCCGGAAAGGATGATCCAATTTCCGGGGAAACGATTTAAATTAATTTCGAGCAGATGCCCAGTGTATAAAATAATTTTCTGATGTCAAAGCTATAACTTCGAATATTAATCGATTAGAGAGAAATGAAATGTGTATGGTGAAACCAGACAACAGACAATGAAAAGACATATACAATTCTTCTGACTAATTACGACTAAGCACACTTTACTGATCAAATATTTGAGTCAGGCAATTTGATACCCATCTTCGTTTTTTATATATTCTTGTTCTGAGTACATGAAATAAATAAAATAAAATAAAGTCAAGCAACGAGAAAAATATTTTATTTAGACAGTTTTTTTGAGAATTTCTTCACCTAATAAATTAAAATTAATCAAATATTTGATAGTTAACGGTATGTGAAAGTATGGATGGAATTTTTCAGAAAATTATACTTATGGAATAGTTCGAATTTGAAATTCTGCATAAGTACTTCTCCTATTCTCTTACACTGCTCTAAATATATATTCACTTTAAGGGATTTCCACTGACTAAAGAAGAATCGTTAGGTTTACCAGTGCAAGTGATACTGATATCGCGTGAATTGCAATTTGTTTGGTCGAAGATTTTCTTCGGATATTTGGATGGATGTAAGTTTTGCGCAGTGTCCTTGAACGATATATTACGAACTACGTATAAAATCATTGAAAAGTCGAAACTCTGTCACGCAAGCTACGCGAATTCGTTGGCAAGAAAGTCTTTAAGGATCACTTTATCATTTATAATATATCCCAACTTCGTTATTATTCTTTGGAACAAAAGTCTCTCGCAACTGAGGAATTTAAAAAGTAAAAGAAAGTTCCAGAGTAAAAATCTCTTGTTTATAAAATTAAAAAGAAATTCAAGTGCTGGGGATTGTTATTGTAATTTTGCAGACCAATCTGTCATTTTCGCTTTTGGGATTAAATTGAGTTTTCTGAGAGAGAATAGTGTCGCTTAAGAGATTGAATTGGAGTCTGTGCTTTAGCAGTATCCTCAGGGGAGAGAATATCCGCCTCCTGCAGAGTTAGCCGCAGTCTAATGTCACATATATTTATATATATACAAGAATCCATAAAAGCTGTTACAAAAAAATGGTATTTAAAAAATTTCATAAAAAAATAAGTAGCTGTCCAGCTTACAAAATGTTCCTCAACATTGCACATAATATTGTGAATTGTTATATATAAATTCGCAATATGCTCGATAAGCAAATCAATTTGGTTGATTATCGCATCCATTACCATTCCTTTTTTCCTGAACACATTTCGATGCTTTTTAGTTTATTTTACAATCCATCCTGTCTCGGAAAATTGCCGACTAAAGCGTGCGTTTTCAACGTCAAAACAAAACAAGATACGAACTTGAGCCAAGATTACTCTACGTGCAACGAACTCTCATGAGCTTTCTTCTCCTTAATCTAGAAATCCGGATCGAATCTCACGAGACAGTCAAACCTCTGATTTAGACTATTTCAACTTAGACGGAAATTCCTAATACATATTTGCTGATATTTTTAAGCCTGAAAAAATCTTTTCAAGATTTATATATTCTTGCTTGAAAGTCTTAATTATTCAACTAATTCGACTTTGGACAGAAAACATAAAGCACGGAGCATAAACCATTGTTTAAAACATTAGTCATGCAAATATGTTTTTTGTACGCTTTGAGGGAAAATTAGTCATAAAACGAATGTTTACGGACACGTGCTGCAGTTGGAGTTTCTAGAACTTCTAGAATTCTAGAACTTTGGTAAGTGAAGGAACACTGGAGTTTTCAACTCACACCCTTACTGCAGTTTATTTTCGAAAATCGAGAAGCTAGAACAGCAAACTACTACATTATGGGCATATTAGGTAGGTACACAGCAAACGAGAAGTTACGATCGTTAAAATGGTTAGTTACTGCAGTTGAAAATTCAATTAAATTTGAATGGGGCTAATAATTTCAGAAATCTTGATTTAATGAAAAGTTGTAAATATATATATAATAAGATATATATTAAAATTAATTCTAATTAAAAATATTCAAGGATTCCATTATTTCACTTATGAATTTCTATAATAAAAAAGGAAATATTGAAATGCTAAATTATTATTCAGGTATGACTCCTTAGAGACTTGAGTTTCCTTATTTATAAAATTAAAAAGAAATTCAAGTGCTTTGAATACAGTCATTTAAAAGTCTCTCGTTTAAATCCACAATTTGTTTGTACGACAAATTATTTCTCTAATTGAATAAACAGAAATAAATGCAATTAAGCGTAATTATTCGACTATGATATATACAAGCCCAGGGTGCTTTTATTTTTTATAAGAAGAATTACTGTGAAGCCTGAATTCTAAAAATTATTTTTATACTCTCCTGAGACATTCTATGCTTCTTTTAATTAAAACCTATCTCATAAAGTAATTTTAAAAATAATTTTTCACAATACTTTTTATTACACTCCTTTTTTTTATTTTACAGCAGATGGTATTTATTACATAAAAGTTGAATGTACTCGAGCTATATATTTTTTATATTCACAAAGTCCAGTTGCTCATTCGTGCTTGTGATTTTTTGTAATTAGGAACGAGGCCAACGGAACTGAGATTCGGGCAGTTTCTTTTAAAAGATTTCTGGCGATTTGAAATCGCAGCACTTGTTTGTCACAGCATCCGACATTAAAAGAAAATGTAGCAAAGCCACGCTTTCCAGGAATATGAGTCAGTAAACATGTCTCTGAAATTCATTGAGATAGAATTTCTTTGAAGCATCCAGACGACATTTTCTCCTTAGAGCAATGTAAAAGGAAATCTTGTGTTGTTAATTTATACATTTTTCTGAATTTCGCTATTTTTTTCAAGTCTCTCAAATTCCCATCTCCAAGTTTGATACATCCTGCAATTTCACGAAATTAAAAAAATCTGTCTTTATAAAATATCTAAAAATGTAGCTATCATCAGTAAATAAATGGAATTTCAGTACCTTTCAGAAAAGTACCATAAGACTCTAATAAGAATCATTAAAAGAAGAGATTGAATTTAGGTCAACCCTCTGATTCAGTCGCTCACTTCCGTAATTTGTCATACGTTCACTACTTCCTGCGTCATTCTCACCACAAATTCACCTTCGAATGCAATCGACGATATTCCTATATAAATATTCAATTTCCCATCGCCTAAGGTTCTATAATAATGCTATCCGCAATCTTACGATTTCTTCAGGATGTCGGATTCAAAATGCAGTAAAGCTCAAGCTTCTGATAAAAAGATTTTTTTTATACGAGCAATCTCCAATTAGCCACCAAACTTCGACGTTAATCCACTTGATGATTGTACCAAAGAATAGCAATTGAGCAATCGTGCAAATAATTTCACAGAGATCATTTTCATCAGGCACTCCTAAAAGGAGATGGCGCAATTTTGTATCATTATAAAGAAAACTAGCTTCTTCTTCAAATTTGTTTTGGATTTCATCACTGACATCAGTCGCCTTTTCTTTTTCTGCCTCAAGGTTTACTTTATTTCTTATTTCAAGGCTTTCTTTATTTTCTCGTTCCAGTCTCTCGTTAGATTCGTAACAATCCGAGAAGTCGAAAATTTTTGTCACGTATTCGATAATTGACGTGATGCCTCCCATGATATCTGGGTCGCGTTCGATTCGTTCGTTTACTTGATTTCGATCGATGAAACCGAAAAGCTCGGGACACGATCGCACAAATAACTGATCTCGATCTGTAGATGAAACTTGCTCGCTCTGCCAAAGTTCCTGCCTCTTCCTCTAGAATGATTACCTAACAGGTCCGAGAGAGTCATCGTCAAAAGTACATACGACGTAAGTACTTCTGACTCCTGTGGTCAATTGGGAAATCTTTCCACACATTGGCGCAGGGAGTAGAAAAGTTCGAGGAAATTGGATCAATGTTAAGTCTGGCTAAAAGTTCGTATCAAACTCTAAAAATAATTTTCTACTGTGATATTTAATCCTATTCGATAAAAAAACTCACACTGGTTGTAATTACTAATATGTTGTAAATACAAATTTTGTTGTATACACAAATTCTGTGCGGCAAAAACAATAATGCTCCATCCAAAAAATTCCATTCACGAAATATTTTTATGCTAAAAGTGTTTACTTGCTACTGCCACCGGAAAGTGCCAAGGCTAATGCTCAAATTTTATGAGTTTATACTGATTTTCTGTTATATCTGTTTCAAAGCACTAAATAAATGATTTAAAAAATCATTTTCATTCAAAGTAATACAGTGATGATTTTAAATAAATGCGCCACTTAGTTCTTATTAACCGGGAAATCGGGTCGTTAACTCGAGTTCTGGCTATAAATAAAGGGTCTCCTCCAATGCGTCGCCTGCGAAGTTGCATCTGAGGTTTTGAAGACACTCAAATAACGAGAATGGAACAAGCACTAGAGGCTCGAGAGGATGAGAACATTTGTGGTCTGTCAACTACAGAACATTTAAGCACAGAAAATGTTCACAAAACCAGAGAGAAAAAATTTTAATTAAACTGCAACATACGTTTTGTCTAACTTTCATTTATGAAAATATAATTAAAGTACATTGTAGCTTTTATTGAAAAAAAAAAAGATTGATCGAAAAGGAATTTCAATAAAAAGGAGAATCCCAAGAGGATATTTATATACTTATATAAATGTATAGCTCCCCCAGATATAAAAAGAAAAAACAGTTTCTAGTTTAAAAAATAAATCTTGGATGCCATTAGTCAGATGATAAGAAACTGAGTTCACTGTTAAGAGCACCTCATCTTTTATAAATGAGATGTAATCAAAAATACATTTTCTGAGTAATTTTTCTAGAAGGGAAATTTTTGTAGTAAAGTGCAGAGCCAAGCCTTGACCTTGGATTTGAAAGGTAGGCTCTCTAGTGGCTCTTTGGCTTCAATAAATTGGCAAACCAAAAAGTACATAAACCGCTTTTCAAGCAAAAAGACCTGCAATGTTTAAGCGATATATAACATACATAAACTCTCTTCCTTCTATGAATATACGCGGTCATGAATTTAACATTCCGGCATGCATTTACACTCCGTACTTCTGGAAATTGCTGTTATGTTATCTTATAAGGCTACAGAAAAACGTCTAACTTGCAAATATGTGATAAAAACTTAAGATAATAGAGTGAAATGTTCTAAGCAGATGCTAAACGATTAGATAAATAACAGATTTGGCACATAAAAAACTTACATTTTTCAAGGAATGTCTATTTCAGGTAAAATAAAAATGTTAACCATTAGCCAAAAGAAAATCAGATATTTAGAAAAAAGGAATAGAAAAGTGTCCCTCGATTCAACCTTCATATACCACAGACAAGACTATGGAGAGATCGTTTTCAACGCCCAGACCTGTTAGAAATTGAAGCTTTTCGAAGGAGTTCAACAAGAGAAGCACTAAAGTAGTTGCTTGAACACTTTAGAGCGTAAGAGAGAGAAAGCGAACTAAAGATACAGGTTCTGCTACTGCTGCTGCGGATCGATAGAATGGACCTGCGTGATAGTCGGTTTTCCACGTGCAAACTGCGATAAATGTCTCAACCCCGCAAATAAAATTATTATGTACCGAGATTTATTCATTTATGATATGCCACTATTTTATGTACTTTTTCATTGAAATCAAAATCAAAAAATATTTTTTTCTAAGACATTTAAACAGTTTCATCTATCATCCTTAGATTTCTCTCATATAATAGGATATTCGTTAAAAAAGTACTTTTGAGAGCGATTCTATAGAAACGAAGTTTAGATTTCAAATCGTTAAATCATCTGTCAGTAATGCGCAATTCAAAATACAAAATCCTGAAGTCAATCAGCTTAAAAATGAATTAAGTTTTTCTCGGTAGGGAACAAAGTCGAGTAGTGTGGTCATAATATATATAGAACAATGCTTGAATTCCACTTGAAGTAACTGAGCTTATAAATTACGACTGTAGAGTGTAGAGTGTACAGAAATGACTTATGACATTTTACGACCTCTGATTATCCTTCCTTTACATTTCATTAAAGTTTTGAATTTCAAATTTGAAAGTATATTGGTTACATGTTTAAATATTAACTCATATTTAACTATAAAAAATAGACTTCAACCTAGTTTTGAACCAGGAATTTATATTTTTCAATATATAGTGATCTGTTCGTAATAAAATAAATTAATTTAGAATACGAATCTTTACTGAAAAATGATTTAAAGATTTGGTAGACTAAAATAGAAAATACTAGACTGTTTAGCACGTGAGAAGTTAAATATAGTAGCACAGCTTAGGAATTAGGTGAAGGATGTGTATAATAGAGGTCCTTCACGAATTTAATATCTTAAAGAACATGGAACTTCGAACTTAACAAGTGAATCAATCGATGCTCCTGATACTGTACCATTGACTTTTGTTTTTGCCTTGACTCAAATTTTATTATTTTTACTTTAAAGCTTAAGTATCTTTTGAATTTCATTAATGTTATTAAATAAGGCAGTTCACTAAGTCTTTTTTAGATTTCAAAGCTATTTTTCTACCACAGATATTTCATTTTAAATTTTCGTTAAGCTCTCATATTTATCCAGATGACAAATACATCTTTTTTTATTCGTATATTCAGCTACTTTAGTTAGATCGTTAATTCAGAAATTCTTCTACAATCGATTTCTTGGAAAGTCGGACTGAAACCATCCCTCCTAATAAATTATGGGGTTCTAAAATTAGCCTTTATACTTCTGCTCTATAATCAAAAAGCTGCAAATACTGGGAATTAAGATTTAAGTGGACTTTTTTCCTCAACTCAAGGTAATATTTGAGTAATTATTATCATGTCTGATCAGGTCATGTCTGAAGAGAATATCGGTTTTGTGCTGAATATAGCAAATGTTTGGCGTAGTTTTAGGGATATTTATGGTTCGTCAGGGTTGTTACTGCCACAGGTGGGCAGAAATAGAATAGAGACAAGTTTCAGAAGGATGTCTATAATCTACGACGTCATTATGATCAGAGTTCAAAGGTCAGTCACCTTCCCCCTGCAAACATAACAGTCAATAGTTGCAAATTTCACAATGCAGAAGAAATGTTTATATAATTCTAAGTATGAAATAAATCGTGTGTACAGTTAGTTGTAAATATACGAATAAAAGTTTGAAATTAACTTGACTCAAGTGTACTACTTTAAATGAGAACATCGTTGTGTACAGCAATGACGTAACGGGGGAGGGAAATAGACTCTCGCGACTTCCTGCATTATCGATTTACTATAATAATTGTAAGTATCCCCTGCGGCAGAATAATAAAATAATAGACAGCCAATATTATGCGATTATTATTATTACTGAAAAATTGTCAAAACGATAAATAAATGGCGGATTAAGTTAGAATGGCTGTTAGGAGCAGCAAGAATAACACATATAACAAGTGGAATGATTCTTTAAGGATCATCCGAGAAAAAATGCAAATTAAAACCACTTGATTTGAATTTCAATTATGATCACAAAATCAACAGAATTGAATTTATAATTTGTCTTAGTTAAAGGCGAACTTTCCATTAGGTCTAAAATAAAAATATTTTGTCAGTAGAACAATGTCAGGTTTAGTCAGACGATTGATATTTCACCTACAAAAAATAGAAATAGGCTTCAAATACTCTAAATTAAAATTCTTGAAAATGAGTGATCATAAAATGAAGCAATATTAAATAAATATCAGAACTGGTTCTATCAATCAAGAACTTTCAGGAAATAGAGTAAGTATTTAATAATTTAGTATAGCAAACAGTATCCACGTGGTTGAAAAGTTGGCTCTTTGACAGAAACTCTTCGATAAAAATAACGGATTATTTCGGCAAAATTGTTATCTATTACACATTCTCCCTCTTTTTCAAATTGATTAAAAACTAAGATTACACATTTTGCAGATAAATTTTCCAACTCTCCCTATCATTCAATATTCTGAAAAGTGAAAATATTTAAAAAATGCAATTTTAAAACTTTCAAAAAACTATTAAATTTTACACATTAACCTACATTTTTTCAGCAATTCTTAAGTGACAAGTGGATCCATCGCTGTCTCCATCCTCAGCATCCATTGAGGGTTGCGCAGCATCGCAACTTGAGCCGGCTTGAGGAGAAAACGAAGCCACGACAGAATTCACCACTGATCATAATACACACTCGAGATTATTTTAATCATTTTAACTCTACTGGGAAATCTTGAAAACTTCCAAATTTTCAAGCAACAATGTTTATTGACGTGGTACCCGGGGTCCCGATCATTTCAACCACAAATCATTCTCACTTCCCCTTTTAATCCCCTATTTTCCCAATCCTACTAAACACACGCAACGCATGCGCATTGAGATTTTTTTTAAATTTCACCAATCAGATTTCACCATTTGATGCGCATAGATCACAGCGCACCTACTTCCCCTTGGCACAAGTAAAATCGTTCGCATCAACAATCCTCCCCTGAAACTAAAATCATTGAGGACCCTTTGTATTTACAGGAACAAATTTTATTCTGTTATCTTTTCCATCCCGTTATTCGCGGTCATTTGTCGCAGTTAGCTTTTCAAAGAATTGATCAAATATAGAGAATACAAATTAATAGATGGAGCCACTTATCAGGGGGATGAACACAAGAATATTCGGGGCCTTTAATATTTCAAAGATAAAATTCGCTTTTAAACGTCATATATCAGAACAATGTTGATATTTCAATACTTACAAAAATAAACATATTTAAAATTTAAAAAAAAAGAAGAAACTAGAAACTTTAATTTTACGATTTTGGTTTTAGTTATATATATTTTTTGTAAATACAATAAAATACTTTTATTAAATTTGTACAAAGTGAATACATTCATTAGATAGCAATACAATTACTAAAAGTATATTCACTTTTCTTTTGGAAAATTTCCAACAAATATTGCATGCTTTTTAGGATAACTCAAATATATATTAACCTTGACCTTAAGAGTAAATGGTATAACAAATAAATTATGTAAGTGACAGTGATAAATTGTAATACTTGTTGAGCAAATTCAGACATTTCTAATTGAAATGACCTATTTTTAAATAATTCAATTATTAATTATTATTAACACAGTATAAATCAGCTTCTTGTATACATAAAATGATGCAGGAATAATTTATATTTTTTGAATAAAATAGAGCGAAATCAGCAACCGGTTTGACGTTTTATTGCTTAAAAAATTATCAATTACATTTCTGTATACATATTGACAAAATGTATCTACTTATGGTACAATTTTTACTTCGACATTGACAACGTATTCTCTAATTTCAAAAGTACTATATTTCTACTGCTTTTTTCAATAGCTTATATATATATATTGCGTGGAATAAAAAGGTGCTTAGTGACCAAATTCATTTTCATATTCTAAAAAAGAACATACACTTCGAAGATATCAAAATATCTCGAAATGCGTGGACCCGATTCCTTATTGGTCAATAACAGGTGACGAGGCTCGTTATGAGAAAAAGGGATTTAAAAAACCGACGTCTCATTAAATTGCGTGTCACGACGCTCAACTTTGAACTTCAAAAAAGATTGCGAAATACGCATAAAAACTCGAACTGGTCTTAATCGATTCAGCGGAGTTATAAATCGATATAACATACTAATCAAAAACAAAAAACAAAAAAGCAATTATTTGGTTGCTAAGCACCTTTACAACATTTAACGCCATATTCTTTTCGTGTACTTTTCTAACATCAGTTAATATCAGCTTCTAATTCGGTAAGTCACTCTTTTAAAATCTTTAATATCGTGTTTTAAATCAATAATAACGCAATTAAATGTACAATACATTGACCTAGATTGACTAGTATCATTATATTGTCCATTATTAAAATACTGTCTGGGTACATTTGTCCTCGTTTAAAAATTAATTTTTGAGTATAAGTTGACACAATAGAAATATTAACATTTAAAAAAAAATTAATCTATAGATTACATTGAAGCCGGAGGAGTCCAACAACATTATTTCCATATTCAACATATTTCTTCATAAAACACAAATCGATTTATTACGAAGGTATACTTGATTTTCTGTTATCATTCTATTTTATTTTACTAAATATCTCAATATCTATTTGCAAGATGAAGTATTTTTACATAAAATTCTAAAGATGCACTGCTGAGAGATTCAAATATGTTTAACTCAACCTGACTATAATATAAATAAAAGTTTGCAAGAATTAATTATATAAGTTCTAATCTAGATAAAAAAGAATACCTTTATATCAAATAAATAGTATCTATAATAAAAAACACTACTTTAACTAAATGCAGCAATGCTGCTTCCAAGAATAAAATAATATTACAAAGCTTAATCATTATAAAAATAGAGTATCAGATGATCGTAATAGACTTCTGGTTATTGTACAAACTTATATTTGTAAAATTTTACTTTTATAGATCTGCCCTAAAATCTAGTTATATCACGTGCTAGTAAAATATTTAGAATCCTTCACAAAGTGCACTAATTAGTTTATTACCCTATTATAAGAAGGCACTTATTGTGAAATGCGCAAATCGAACTTGATACTGAAAAATCTTTTTATTAATAACTTAGTAATATTAATAATTGATAAACATTTTTTAATTTAAGTAAGTGCTTTTTAATTTCCTTAAATGAATCTATTCAAAACAGCGAAGAAGGAATAAATTTATTTAATGCTAGTTCTAAGTTTTTTCTTTACCGAAAACTTTTTTATTTAGAATTGAGAAATAAAATTTAAAGGCACAAAAAGCAAAGATGTATGAAATCTAATATCAGACTAATATGTTTTTAAAAAAATGCGTGGAGAAATATTTCTCTCATCTAAATATAAAAGGCCGCAATCTCTTGAAGGCACTGTAATTTCAAATATTTTATTAACATCTATTACTGAAAATATGTTTAAATATGACTAGTGAATTTAGATGTACTTTAAAATTCTGTAGTTCTTGGGCACTTGCATTATCATCCTCTCATTAACGAGGAAAAATTATAGGAATTTTTACTATACAAAGACATGAAACTGACTAGATGGTTTGATTTCCTTTCACTGTAACCAAAAATTAGCTAATCATATTAAAATAAGATATAATTCAATCTTTTGTACTTCCTGTTGCAATTTTAGCACATTTTATCGAGCAATGCCAAACAGCATTCGGCCTTACAACTGTGAGTTACTACGCTTTTATTTTGAATAACAGAGTTTGTATAGTAAATAACTTTCCTATGCTTTTTTCTATTATTCAGAGCTTCATTTATATTATATTTCACTTCCTCACGTCAGAGAAATTAATTTATTAATATGAGAATACTTATTATGTGAGTAATACTTATTAGTATTACTGACATCAAATGTAATATCTTTTGAGCTTTTTTTAATTAATTAGGAACTACTTTGACCGACATTAGCAAAATTGACGAATCTATTTTTGCAAATATAAAACCTGAGATCAATAGGCAATAAAAATATTGATATTAATTTTACTCATAATACTTTTAAGTCATTTTTAAGAGTGCTATAAATTTAATAATAGAAACTTGAGATTGGGCATTAAAAACCACACCCTTCTTCATAGTAAATTACAACTTTTTTAATATTCTTTCAATTTAGAATTAAAAGAATCGTACGATATCTTATTTACCTACTTACTTTTCTTTCTTCTCTTCGCAATTGACATTCTCTTCAGCTGACTTTTGATTTTCATCATTTACTTCTTTTTTGCCTTCAACATCAGTGATGGTAGGTTCACCTTTTTTCTCTTCGTCGTCGGTATCATCAAGAAGATGATCCCAGTCATAAGGATCTCCACCATCCCGAACTCTTTTCAACTCACGTTTTAACATCTCCAGGCATTCTCTTCTTTCTTTCCACCTTTCTGCAGTAGCTTGATTTTCCAGTTGAGCATCGACAGTTTCTACTGGTTTTTCCGAATTTCCTTCTACACCTAATTGTTTTTCTTTTTCTTCGCATTCCAGAACGTACTTCTCGTAACTTTCAACCTGTGAAATGTGGAAAATTTAATGTGAAATGTTTTCATGTTTTTTGTTTTATTTTCATTTTAAATCGCAGTCTACCTTGTCTTGCAGCATTTGTTGAACATCATTTTGCTTTTTCAGATGGCGAGGAAGCCAGAAGCAAGCTTGGAGAAGCCTCAAAAAGATCCAAGCAGCCCCAGCCAGGGCGAGGTACGTGCAAGCAGTAAACACCATGTTTACCAGATCAACCGAAACCTGCTGATATTTGTTACCCATGACGTTCCAAAATACTCTGAAAATAATAATTCAAATCAGAATTGATATTCAAAATTGAATAAACAAAATTTTTTGTAGATAGCTTGTGTAGAATTATTTCAACCATTCAATCAATTTTAAAATATAAAGAGTGTAATATTTACAGTGTTCGTAAAGTTCCTGCAAAATAGTTAGTCATTAAAGAAAATAGCTGCTACATGTTTCAAATAAAAAACCTAAAGTTTTTTTCTCATTTAACTATTTCTAAAATTTCGGTATAAACAGCCAACTTCTTTCCACCTCTAATATTTGCGCCAAAAAAATGCAGTTAATCGTACGGAAATTTCGGTACGCGTAACACGGTTTATAGCTTTAAAAATTGTACATAAAAATATAAGTAGTCCTAATAAAGTAAGTTAAATTAAATTTACAAGTGATTGATATTATTATCATATGTTGCCAACTCTTTTACTTTGTACAATATTCTGAAAATTTTGAAATCGAAAAACTAAAATATTTAAAAGGAACCAGATTCCTACACGAAAACATAATTTTTATTCTGAAGAGGTGCGTATAAAAATACCAAAAAATAAGTATCTCTACTGTTAATAATTTCTCCTCTTGACGAATTCATGCGCATACACAAACGCGAGAATATACATATATACACTGATAAGGTACATTATACATTACAATACATTTTGTCATGAAAGTCGGCATAGTAGCAAGTGATGTGTGCCTATAACACATTTATTGATTGTGCGATTCGACAGAAAGTGAGTAATAAGTAAGCAAAAAATAGTTTTACTCACCAAATTAACTTATAATGATGTTAAATTTTATCATCATATTACATCTCGGTTGTTAAGTTATTCCAATATTTATGCAAATGAAATAAGCAAATCATTAAAAAAAAACAAAAGGAATGAAACTTATAAATATATGCAATTAATAGTTAAGCTTTACTTTAAATTAAAATGATGTATATGTAATTAAATGTAGCCTGATTTTAAATATTTCGACCCAAAGAAAATTCAAATTGAAATCTAATAAAATAAATCGATATAAATTCCATTAATTTTCAAATATAAAAACTCATGTGAAACTCTTGCTTTTTAAATGATCAATAACATAGATTACTTCTAAAAAATAAATTACTTTAAAAATTTCGAAGCACAAATTCAAAGCATTCAAATATAGATAAATCGATAAATATTAGTTTCCTTCACCATAGAACCTTGAAATTGTTTTATCCTTCAGTCAAATTATAGTACAAATGCAAACACATCCACTATTATAAATACAACTTTTAAACTTTTCGTTTAATAGTAAATTACTCAATTAAAAAAAAATTATTTAAATAAGCTTAAATAAAGAAGACACATTCTTCAAAATAAAGGGATGTGTTATAAAGTGTAATATCAACTCATGTACGTAAAATCGATCAGTGCAAATACTTCCGCCTCTGTTTGTCGAGACTTAACCGGCTATGTTATAACAAATAGCAGCAAAAATGATTAATTTTTAAATAAATAAGAACAAATTTTTAAACAAAAATTGTTCTTACCTTAAAAACGAGACGGTAAACGGTTCATTTATTTTTTAAATGAACTTCGAATGTCCGGAATAGTGCGACACTTATAAAGTCCGTCAGTAGAAGACACTAAGATGTATCAGACTGGCTGTCAGAACCCAAGTCCACTACTGACCCGTATCGAAATAATCAATATATGGATGTAGCGTGTATGATTGAGCACATGCCATAAGTTAACAAATACCACATAAGTGTGTAACCATTACGATTATAATAATTTTTCTATCCTCGCTCGTATCTGAAAAAGTTTTCTGGATTTCTGGCAAAGTTTAGAGTGGTCCGAAAATGTATTTCCGTTTGAAAAAGGAACAATGTTAAAAACTTTTTTTTTAACAAGTAAACTTGAAAAGAAAATCTAAATTATTATGAAAAAATTATGCAAATTTTTTAACATAATACTAATATTTGAACCACCCTAAGAATAATTAAAAACGATATCAGATCTATACAGTTAAATCATTTTTATTTCACTTTTAAATCGCCCGAGCTGCTCAGGCATCGAAAATAAATTAGTTTACCGTTTTCTACAGAGAGAAAACCTTCAAAATGAGATCTCTATACTCACAATAATATCAGAATTGCGCAATACAGTCCGCGATTTTTTAATCGGCGATTAGACACTTAATTTTAGTTCTGCAACAGGACTGCCAACCCTTATTCAATCTTAAGTCGTTTCAAGCATTAAAGATCACTTGATTTTAGTTAATATGAATCGAGTCTCAAGACACCTAAAGCAATTATTAAAGGCATTTAGTAATTCCAATAAGAGCAAATTTAGTAAATTCGGTATGTGGCCTAGTTTAAGCAAAAAATATTTATTATTTTGAATGTAAAATAGAGGAAGTTTAATTGCTCTTATGGTAAAGTATCAAATGCCCTTAAGTCTATGGATTAATGAAACTGCTGCTTAAAAAAACTGATGTATTAATACAAAATTAATTTAAAAGATAGAAAATATTTACACTAAATTATTAATAATTTACTTTAATCTAATCCAATTTGACAAAAAAGGAGGTTTTGAAAGCTAACAACAAAATGAAGAGACAGTCCTGCTCTTAAGGCTACATTTTATTTTTTTTTTCATGTTAACGAAGTAAAATTTTGCTCTAAAATATCTTAAATAAGTTAATACTGAGGTTTGAAATTGAAAGTTATTTATTAGTGGAATGGGTATTCGGGACCTTCAATCACCTTCGGTGTCTGTGGCAAGACTCGGAAGTTAGATCGCGAAAAGAAAGATCCGTGATCTAGAACGATTCTTAAGGCCATGTGATACTTCGGCGGTGGGCTCAATCTGGTCTAGATTACCTAAGTTTTTTTTCACAAAAATGAATATTTAAAAAAAATTAATTCAAGGAAGTTATAAAAAATGCTAAGCGACTATTATTGACTCTCGTTTGGTTGAAATAATTAAAAAATAATTATTATCGACAATTCATTATCAATACTTCCCAAAGTTTCAGGGCAAAATATTAATTTTTGTAGCCGTAAAGTTGGGGAATTTGAACATATAAAATCAATAATTTTTCTAAGTATCACATGCCCTTAATACAATTTATTTCTGGATCTCAATTCAGAGTAAAAGATTCTCGCGACAAAAAGTTTCAATCTAGTGTATATTAACAATTTGTGCACAAACAATCCCATTAGATTTTACTTGCAGCAATAAACTAATTTCACAACATTGATCTGACGCTCTAAGTCATTTTTGAGAGCCGTAGTGTTCATGGATCCTTTAATATCCTTCAGTCACACACATTCGATTTCATAATAAGAATTGGTAAACAGCATAAAATGTATAAAAATTACTATAATGTACTCAAAAACTTATTTTTTGGCACTTATATTGCTCATTCAGACAAATTATTATTATAAAATAATTCATGGAAATAGGATAAAATTTAATTTTAAAAAATCAAGGCTAGAGGTTTTCTAATGATTTTAGCTCACTCTCAATATGGTACATTCCTTAAGATAAAATAAGTTGATTGTAACATAATAAAATCAGATCATTCACTGAATAATTGACACGTTTCTATATAAAGAAAATAGTAATAAAAATTAAATATATAAAATAATCAAGATCGATGAACACTACGGAGGCCTTTGAGTGTTTAATTTAAAACGGAGAGACATTTTTGATACAATTTTAGGCGTTGGAATGTTTACGTCGTAGTTTTCACGTAAAAGAGGAGATAGGGGGTAGCAGAGTTTCGCGGATTGTGTGCGAGTTTATCTTGGAGCTCTCTCACTGGAATAACGCGTACTGTTTCGTCGTCGCATTCCAACCACCATCCAGGAGCTGGATGTTTGCCTTGTCGAATACCACAGCATTCTGCACTTCGACACCCAGCCTTCACTGACGTTTCTTTGTTCTCGCTGATGTTAGGCTTACTTCTACTAAAATACTTTAAAATGCTAGATGGCTTTTCTGTATTACTGGTGCTATGGTGAGGGTGGGTTTGACGTTTAATGTCTCGGTCACAGCGACAATATTCTGTTGATTCATCTGGAAGTCTCGAATATGCAACGTAATGGCCGGCCGTCATTGTTGCACCTTGATGCATTATTACAGAGTAAAGTTTGTACGAATGCCGAGATTCACTTCGTTGTGATTGCTCACTGTAGCATTCTTCGCAAAAACACTGGAGAACCATAGGTGTTGGCATGTAATTGTTGATCTTCTCCATCGATCTGGTTTAATCACAGTATGTTTAGTTAGTGCAAAGAATAATACTAACATGAAATTTTGTCCTTAGAAATTAAAATTACATTGAAATGAAATTTTATTTACCCAGCTGCAGTTGAAAATCGTTTAAGTTGCAATATCAAAAGTCGGGGTAGTGAAGGGAAGCAAACTGCTCGTCGGGCTTCGTTTAAACGTAAGCAACGCGCACACCAGTATTTATCTCTGCCCCAAAGTAATTCGCTAGTTACTACCGCTCTCCTGTAGACTTCGCTACTATCCAAGGTCTTACTATCATCATCTATAAAAGCATATTTATCAATTAAAACATGGAATTTTCATTCAAATTCTCTTTCTTTTTATATTACTCATTTAACAATAATTAAAATTTCATATAATTGTGTATCTTACCATCGTCATTCGATCGATCGATGTCGATAGGTACACAGATATCGCAGAAAATCTCCTTCCTTTC
This sequence comes from Synergus laeviventris, assembly GCA_032275145.1. NCBI lineage: Eukaryota > Metazoa > Arthropoda > Insecta > Hymenoptera > Cynipidae > Synergus > Synergus laeviventris. Next base: position 8,822,253 of record JAUESI010000018.1, on the reverse strand, counting down.
AGTGACTTGTTCACATTCTAGGCATGTTGTTCGCAGTAGACTGACTCCCTCGAAGTCTTCAGAAATAAAGCACTTTTTGCTTTCATGCCTTTGTTGAAGATTCACTTCTCCATTACTTTCCGAAAAATCAGAATACCCGTTCTCCGACGGTTTCGAAGAAGATTGAAGGCCGTTTAGATTTTGCATTACACCAATTGTGCTTCCCTTTTGCAAAACCTTCTTCTTCCACGATTTCGTCCTCCGCTTGCTGGCAGTTATGCTGTCAGATTGAGGGTCTATCGCACGCTCGACAGAAAAATCAGGCAATACCCCGTTACTCTGACCAAATTGACTTTCCCTGTGCCTAACCAATAATTGGAAAGTTTCTCGGATATTGTCCAATAAACATACCAATAATTCGTGCGCATCCTGTTGCTGATTCCCTTCGAAAATTGGATTAACTTCCCTGCGGAAAAGAAAGTCTAAGACATTAGATAATTCTTATACATATATAATATAAAAATAAAAGACACTGAGATTTTAATATTTAGAAATACTTTTTCAATCAAGAACAAACCTTAGAGCTTGCAGAAATGCGTCAGGTTGGTAAGGCTCATTGTTGTCCTTCACTTCTGACTCTCTTAAAGCCTTAAAAAGTTCGTGCAATTTCTCAGTGGCCACTTGTATCCTCGGTTTATTATATTCATGCGTGGGACCAGCTAGTGCTAGCAAATCTTTGCTACTCATACTACGATTGCCACTGGCAGAAAGTGAGACACCTGTTCTGCCCAGAGATGACGACTTCATCTAAAAAAATTATAGATAATTTCAAACCATAAAATTTAAACTATTTTTAAATCAATTTATCTTTAAATTCAATTTACTTTATGGAAAATAACCTTAGTCTGGACGTGTTTATCGTTTAGATTCGACAAGTCAATTGCTAGATGATGCAGGTTGTGCAAAAAGGATGGTGTAAACCGTAAAGTATAGAGGACGCTGTTTAAAAAACAGGTATTTCCAAGATTGCACAAAGTTGCTATCCTCAAACCGTCAGAGCCAGGACCCATGATATCGCAATTGGTTGTTTGACTACTCGATTGAGTTCTGCAGCCATTCAACATCTTGCTCGTACCTTTATAAAATGTATCGTTTAGTATGCATTTCTTTCTAATAAAATGAATCTTATGAAAACTTTCAATTTGTAAAAAATGAGAATGTTTGAAGATAAAGATCTCAAATCGAATTACAAAAAAAGGTTTAGTAAGGTAAAGCATAATTAACAGGATGGTCATTTGAATATGGAAAAAAAAAAGAAAATTCTTGATGAAAACGCATGTGTTCAGTAATTTCCAAGTTTAAAAAAATTGCTAGTATTTTTTAGGTCAGTGGGCCACCCTGATATAGTATTGTAAATAATGTATGTTTCAAAAAAGGTTCTCTATTGTGTGATTTTAATGACATATTGAAATGATCTTACTTATCTTTAAATCCTTTAGAAAAGGTCCGTGTTCTGGATCTTTATCCGGAATACAAAAATAGTGCTCTTAACAAAAGAACAGCCATTAAAGTACGATTAATAAACGATTATCTTACCGAACGTATTGGATTGTTGGTCCAAGACGCCCCCTCCGTCGGATTCACGAGGGGGTTTAGAAATAATTTTTGCAATAGAACGACTGCGTCCTGAAAGGGAAAAGCAAAATTTTTTCCTCGGGGGGGTAGATCGTTCATCAGTGTCCTCTTCTGCTTCTAATACTGTCATTTTCCGCTAACCTAAAAACAACGAGCACAAAATGAAGTGAGTGCAGCTCGGGCCAGTTACTCATTGATTTCGAGCGCGAAACTATTGCAAAAAATAATCGTGAAAGGAAAATTTTAAACAGAGCATGCAATTTTAACAGAAAAATTTTCTGACATAAAAACTGACAAAAGTTTAGTAGAGATTTTGTACAAATATAATATAAAGTGAGCCTGAATTTTTTGAGCCAAAGTACTCACGTCTTATCGGGTGGAGAAGTCATGGAATAAAAAATAAACGGATTTACAATGAATCAGACTTATCCAAAAGAAATAGTCGAACAAAATTTTGGGACGCCAGTTTAGCAGACACATAGGCTACATTTTCATCCTGGGGCTGCCTGGGGCTCGCGAAATGGATTCTTAACAATTTTGCAATGGCCATTGGACGTTTGCGTTTCACCCACCCAATTGCACCCAATTCTCAGCTAGACCATTGGCTAGACCACGAACAACCTGGCAACCTGCTACAATGGCTAAAATACGTTCACTTTTTGAGGTTATGATTTGTAACAAAAGGTGCGCTGCATGAGACTGACGCGCATGCGCAAATGATTCACTCTTCAGGCCGGTTTTTTTAAATCTATAAGCATAAACAGAATTAACATATAAACAAAAAGGATAAAATTCTGAAATCTATTTCATTTCAGACATTTTTGTTCCAACTGATAATTACTTGCCAAATTTCTACATAGAATGAAAAGAGGATATTAACTAATTTATCAATTCCTATTATCAGATATTATAACTATCCTGAGATAGGTATTATAAGCATTCACCTGTAAACAATATAAATTATTAATTAATTTAAAAAAAAAATATTAGGTATAAAAAAGAGTTCAATCTAATTGGACCATTTTTATTATATCATGGTCATTTACTTATCTGCGATTCATCAGATTGTACTAGTCGATATATATTGTTATCAGACGAATATCTCAAAATTAGACAATAGCTGACAATAGTGTATTCTACTTGAAAATTTTACTCAGGTCAGGTACAAATTTACAAGAAACGTAATTCTTAGAAAATCGAAAACAACTAGAGGAAAATTAATTTCAAAAATAATAAATATTTTTCACTAAAACTAGGCTATTTACCTCCATCTGTAAGAAACGGAAATATTTTTACGTTAAATCGTAAAAAATATGGATTTCTTTGCACTATTTTTTTAAAGTAAATGGTCCATAATTGGAAATTTTTATTTAAAAGATTTTAAAAATGTAATTATTTAAAAATTATCAATTTATATATTGAGTACTGAGAATTAGAGAACAATTGGAATGATCAAGCGAAAATAATGAGATTGACTATATTTTGACTCTGACTTTATGTAGGAATATGTTCACCAAAATTTAATTATACATATATATTATATAGGTATTGTAAACTTACATGGTAACGAAGTCAACATACCTATATGCATTTATAAATTAATATATGAGAAAAAGTCGAAAGAAAATACCAAAGAAACACTTCCAATCAATTTTATTTATTAAAGTATAAAAACAATATTGGCACGACCTCTACTCCATTAAAACTAGTCTAATTAAAAAATTTGATATTTCTTTAAAATCACTTTGTTTTCAACAGTACAAATTTCACAGTAAGGTAATAAATACCTTTCAAAAGTTATTCGCATAATAAATTACGAATAACCAAATACCTTTTCATTAATTTACATTATAAAGACAATAAATAATATAAATTCCTCACTGGCACGCAATTCTACAGCCGTTTGAGTGCTCTTTTTACAGTTTTTTATATAATACGTATTCGCACGTACATTTTTTTTATAAAGGGTGATTTTCCAAGTCCTTAAGGCCATGTATAACTTATCCGATCCGTACCTTACCGAGAGGAAAAAAAATATCGTTAAGGTAGGTATGGGATAAGTAATACATGGCCTTAAGTGTGTTGGACTTAAGTTTTAACTTTGAAATTCGATTTTTTCATTTTACTTTATAAATATTATAGTTACATATTTTTTCTCTCTGTACAGTTACTCATTTTTTAAATAGAATATTATAGATGCAGAGCAAGAAAATTTGTTATTCCTATACTTTTCCGAGTTAAAATGAAAAGATTGAATTTCCTACATATTAATTAAATTGCCAGATCGTCAGAAAATCATTCTGGACCTGTACCCAATGAAAAAGTTTCTTTAATAAATAATAACTAATTCATTTTTTAAAAAACACTTTATCAGCTGGAAAATCCAGGATTAGTGTGTTCGATAACACATCTTCGACAGTATCGTTTCACGGCTCGATATCCTACCCAAGTGACCCTAGGACACTCACCAATATTCAATTGCTGAAGACCCCTGACATAATAAGCAAGTGCCTCAAGTCCCGAATCTGAGATTCTTTCGCACCCACAGAGCGAAAGTTTCTTCAAATTAGGACATCCAGTCGAGAGAGCTTCCAGGGTAGCGTCCCCAACATCGCATTTTCCTAAGTCAAGAGCTCTAATTCGTGGACATCCCCGAGCTAAAGCTACAGTGGCGCTATCGCTGAGAGCTTCGCAGCCTCGTGCATTCAAATATCGTAACTTATAACAATGCCTAGCAACAACCAAAAGCCCCGCATCCGATACCTGATCGCATTTCCCTACAGAAAAATATCGCAGGGATGGGCCCAGACATGCAGCGAGTTCTCGAACTCCAAAGTCCGTGATTCTTGCGCAATCTGAAACTGATAATTGTCGCAGTCCCCCACAGTACGAGGCGATAGCTACGAGACTCGTGTCAGTGATGCGGAAGCATCTTCGAAGGTAAAGGCAAGAAAGATGAGGCATTTTAGAAAGACTCAACACTAATCCGGAGTCGTCGACTTCGTGGCAATCGCTGAGATCGAGAATCTGGAGTTGTAAAGCTGCAATTCTGGTGTAAGCTTTCGTTATACTACCACAGTCTGTCAGATCTAATTCCTTGAGGTGAATGCAATTGTTGAGGATCGTTGTTACATTTGCGTCGTTCACGCGTTTAGAGTGTCTGATTGATAATGAAGTTAGACTGGAGAAAGGAAGAGAGTTGAAAATTCCGCAGAGGCTGGTAGCACCATCTAAAACAAGACGACGTATTGAGGTGTAGAGTCCTCGTCGGGCAAGAGTATTCAAGGCGATGGTAGCACTTTGTGGGTGACGGACTTCAACTTCCTTCCAAAGGGAAGGATGCCACGCGATCTCCCAGAGGCGTCTGCATGTTTGCGAAAGGGCACAACGATCTCTGGTGGAAAGCCAGCTAAAGATTTTTAGTAGTAGAGTGTCGTCAAGGTCGCATAGTCCTAAAGCGTAAATATGTCTTGGTTGGAACAACTGTTTCCGGGCAGGAATGGCAGTGGACGATGATGCTGACAAACGGCAGACATTGTTATCTAGAGTGTGATATCCCAAGTCTGCGGTGTCCAAATTGGGTCGGAAGAGGGCTAGTTTCTGAGAGTGATGGCTTCCTTCTCGACTGGAGATGCTTTGCTCTCCGTACCGATGGTAGAGTGAGCTCGATCCGTCCATTCCATCGTCCGTTCTATAAAAAAATTAATAAAAATGTTAAATAAATAATCAACATAATTTGTGAATTTTGAACGTTTTCAAGTTAAAAATAATCCTGGTTTGAATATCTATAGGTTGAAATTGGTTGATTTTTCAGTTTTTCAAGGCGGTTTATAATTATGATTTTCATTGTTACTCAAAATAAATTTAAAATTTGAATATTTTGGTTTTAAAAATTAATACGAAGGTCTTACAAAAAAGATCAAAACATCAATTTTAGATCATATTTTTCTACATATTTAAAAATGGAAAAAACACTATCTCTATAGTTAAATAATAAGACATATATATAGAGTTAAATAAATATACATAAAAAGACAAAAATAACAAGGGTAATAAATTGTGGAATTTTTTTACAGTTACTGCCGCAAAACCTAAAATGGAGCCTTAAATTTTCTTTTGTGCAAGGATCGACATTCATTTTACATCTGTCAAAAGGTGAGGTGTGTCAGGAATTCATACCTGGATTACGATGACGCAACGAGGAATCAACGACCGAGGACAACATCAACGAGTTCAATCGATCTGTTTGTCGCCATTATTTTCATCCAACCTGATTCCACATCGATCGCTGCCGTAAAACGTAAAACAGTTTTTTTCTGAAAAATCTTTTCACAGAATAATGCACTCTTGAATTGCAACAGTCGACGGGTGAACCTAGATTATTCACAAGGAATTACAAGAGCCGTAAAACTTCATTTTGTAGGCACAGTACAGTATAAAATATGTCAACCGCGGACGTTAGTAGGTACTTTTGGGTACTTTCGATCGGTTGTTTTTTGATCCTTTTAACTCTTTTAAGATCTCTCACTGCACAAAACGATTGGATCGTGGTCACGTGGTACTTCCAACGCGGGCTTTTTCAAAAGAAAAGTGCGAGACAGTAGTGTTTCTTTGGTTTAAAAGCTGCATTTAAAAGTGATTTCAAAAAAGCAGAGAAGTCAAAAATGTAACTTCACTCTCCTGAGTGAATATTTATTCGTTTTTTCTAATTTTATTTTTATTAATTTATCTAAAGATTTTTTAAAAATAAAATTTCCTTCCTTTTGCGCCGATGGTAACCGATATCGTTTAAAAAGATATCGGTAAATGCGAGTCTCGTAATCTTCGTAATTAAAATGATAAATACAGTAAAAAGAAAGAAATTTATCAACATTTTATGAAAGGGTCTTATTTGGTCTGTTCAATATAAAAAAAATATTTTTTGTCCATCAAAGCTGACAAATATAGAAAAATATTTTAAAAACATTCTAAATTTGATTACATATATGAGAGAATTATATATATTATTTACTTAAATATATTTCTACTTTCTCAATTTAGAAATGACCTCTGGAAGTTCAATGTATTCGCATGTATTTCTTCATTCTCTTATTACAAGCGCCGCTGGTTTTTATAGCCAGAATTTATTAGAACTTTATTGTCGAAGCTAAGCCAGCCAATTAGGTGAAGAACATCATGATAAAGCTCTGATAGGGTGTTCGTCCATTTAATGACTCATATCTAATAATAAATATCGGATTCAGGATTCAACTCTCGTCTTGTCCTTTTGCACCTCTAGATATTCTACATTTCTTACAAAATATATACTATAAATTATAAAAACACGTTTTCTATTTCCTCCATTGCGAACGAGCCAAAGAATTAAAATTTGCGATTCTTTGCTCTGCAAATTTTACAGCAAGCGCACGACATAATTTACTATTCCTTCAGCCAGCCTTTCGTCTCGCGTGCACATTGCAGAAGAAAGAGAAAACGACGGATGAACCGGTATGAAATGAATGTCTATAATATATGGGCCGAGAATATATTTTTTTTTTGTCCGAGACAGTCTCGAGATTGGCTGACGACTTTTAAATGTCATTGCCTAAAATCCAAACTCAGTTTAATTAATTTCTTTTGTGTTATCAAAAAGGATTCTTTCCTCCCTCAGATATTTGTTTAAGTCGAAAGATAATGATTTTAATTAGTTTTTTTGATTCAAAATAAATATTTTTATTCAAAGATAATTTCTAACAAGAAGCTAATATTCTACTAACTAAAAAGAAATATTAAACCAAAGGTTCAGATTTCTCTTTTCACCTCATTGATCCTTCCATACACTTCTTCCTGTTACCTAAATATCAAAAGTGATGTAACCTGATCTCTGTAATCCTAGAAAATAATGCTTTAATTGAATCCTTTCGCAAAAAGAGCAAATTGCATCGACATTTTACAAAACTTTCCTATTCTACGCGAGAAACTCTTTTCTCACCAATCATCCTTCTCAATGCTAACAATCATAATTAGAAGCTCGGCGCGTGTAACAAGCGTGAATAAATTCTTTAATTCAAATCATCCTAATAATCAAAAGCCTTATTTAGCTCCCGGTTAACAAATGAATCGGTGGTTTTACTGTTCGTTTTGCCGCAAATCGCAATTAACAAGCGATTCTAGAGAATTTATGGCTTAGATGGTCAAGTGATTATTTTACTCATACTAAGCATTCTTCCTCTGTTAGATCATTTTTGTAACAACATTAAAGCCTACATAAATTGAGGATAATTTACTTGATTCTCTTCAGCAAGTTTGCTTTCGAAAAAGTGGAAGTGATTTGTTTTGGTCGTTTTAGTACTTTTTGGTGGATATAGTGTTTCTTCTTTGTTGAACTACAAGGAGGGAGATACATATCAATTTAGGAAACATTTAATCTCATATCAAGACCTTCCTCTTCAGCGTCCACAGACGAAAATAAAAGCTTTTATTGTTGAATACCTTTCCAATGTTCTGAAAATGAAAATTTTAAATATATCATTAGCTTTCAAAAACGTAAGAAGAAAATAGATTAATAACAGATGAATAGGAGTAAAACTTTGCTGAAATAGCAAAGAGATTTGCTTATAAATTGGAATTTTAAATTTCATTTGAGTTTAAAAAATTGGAACGTGGGCTCACCTTTTTCTGGGCGTATAAATTACGAAATGCAGATGAGAATTTTCCTAGTGAAAGTAACACAGAAGGTCTCCCACCATGAAGTCACTTTTCTGGGTATCTCCTTTCAAAAATTGCTTAATACATACATACATATATAAATAATGATTGGTTTCCTCAAGTATATAATTGAAGAATGAAATTAAGCAAGTTTTAACAGAAGTTACATGTCGAACTGTGAAATAAATCTTGTGAATAATCTGTTTTGAAAGTGAATTTGTAATTGCAAAATTCAGTCTACTATTTTTTATTAATTTAATGATCCTCCTTCTGTATAGTACTGCCGAAATAATGGTTATTACCTTCATCGCATCAATGATCGTTCAAGGGCGTCTACAGATCCAAGGAGAAATCGAATCAGAAAGAGAGTGAAAAGAGTACAGAAATCAATAAATCTGCATTTTTTCTGGCCTTTGAATTCCTATTAACTTTTTTTATTAGCCTTTATTCTTTCAGTGACTGGACTCAGTTAAACGAAACACATTTTATTTTAAGATTTGAGCCTAACTGTAAAAGAAAAATTATTAAGTTAGAATTAAAAATAATCAAGGGCCGTTCAGGAATATTGATTAATTTTATCATGAAGATTCCGTCTGTCTCTTCAAAGTTCAAAGGTAGTTTAAATTCATGATGAATTATGGCTATTTACCTGATTCATGAAATATCCAAATAGAGAATGATCTAAACCTCCGTACAAGGGATTAAAAAATGTGTGTAAGTTACGTCTACTTTAGAATATTCAGCATAAGGCCATTCACTATTTAAAGTTTTCTTCACCTCTCACACTTCGAAACGTCCTTGGCTCCCAGGAATTAATTTAAGAACATCCGCATTAATAGGAAATTTGTATTCTATAGCAAGATTGATCTTAGATATTATATTATATCTTATTGATCATATTCATTAACTATCAATTCACTATCGTTTTAATGCAAAAAATGTGTTAATTAAAAATACAACTTCTTCAAAGACTTTATTCAGGATAAGGTCGATTATATGATTATCGGAAGTGAATGAATATTATAGCTGTTTTTACTGGCATTTCCGGCCGGTAGACAATAAAATTTATTTATTCGACAGCTGGTTTCATTTTAGCAATGAATAATTTTTTTCAATGACCATCAACATTATCGTTTGCATTTCAATGAGTATATACGTGCGTCATTAACACTAATTACTTTTGAAAATTTAATTTATACTCAAAATCATTTTTATCATTACATTTTTATCTTCTGATGGCAATATTATTCGACTGGATGATAAATAGATTTAATTGAGTAGTCATAGGAATTTTGCTTTTAAAATATTCAAGTTTCATAGAATCCTGAAGATTAAAATCTCATCATGATGGGAAAATGGAATTTTTTCGATAACACTTGCCAAGTTTCGCACTAAAAACCGTTCCTTTAACGGTAAAGAAGACTTGTCACGGAATGCTAGTAATATGTTAATTACTTTCGTTCGTTTATGTGGGTCGACAATCCAAGCAATGTGTAGGTAGTATTGATTCTATATAAAATAAAAAGTCACATATATGGCCAGAAAAATTAGATTTAAACAGAATTGTTTTTATAGAATATTAAACAAGTAATTTAAAAAACACTAGTACAACATATAACCCAGCCCTGGTTTCAGTGGGATCATTCCGGTTTCATAACGGTTTTGCTTCCCTTATTGCGTGAGAATGTGGAATCAATACCGTCCAAGTATCAGAGCACGTTTCTGATGGATAAGACGCTCTGCTTTCATGAAACTTGATCATCTAAGTATATGAGATCCACTTTTAACTTAAAAAAATAATAATAAAGATCTAACTATTCACTATACATAAAAACTTTCTGCTTACTAAAGAAACTTTGAAAGTCTTGATTATAAAGTGAAATCTATTTCCTACTTTATATAACTTTGATATTTCTGAGTGAGTAGAAAATTACTAATTAAAAATATCAAATTCTTCCTTTTTTCATTCAAGGTCGGAAAATCTATACAATTAATTAAAATATATGCTAATATATATTTTTTTTTGCATTCGAGTCAATGCGAGGAATGTAAGATAGTATAATCGGAAATCCATAGGCAAAAGAAAAATCGAGAGAAAAATCCTTGAGACAACTTTAAGCGGCATAATCCTAATGGAGTATGACTCTGCCGCCATAATATTTTACAATGATAATCTTCGACGATTAGTTATATAGATAAAGCGCTTAATATCCGTGAGTTTTGCAGAGTCTATAAGGGAAATCGTCGCCACAACAATTTCATCGTTTTGCACTTTCGAGATATAATAAAGATTCCCTGAGAATTTCATAATGTATACCATTAATTTACCCTAGTCATTTGTCAAAGACACTTTTAATCTATCTAATTCATGAGTAATTACACACTCAATGGCGCTCTTTATTATTATATTAATATCGCTAACCACTGAAAGATACAAGTATTTACTCCCGCTTTGCAGAAGAGGTTGGAGAACGCTAAACCGACTGTAATTTATTATAAGTAAATGTCCCTTTGTGATTTAATAACTTTTCGCAACTTAGACTTAATTATCTAACTTAAATAAATATCTAAAATTATGAAAGCTTAAAGTAATATTTTCTAATAATATGTATGTAGAGACTGGGTATTAAATAGAAAAAGACGTCTGATGATTTACGTATGTATTAAGCAATTCCATTTCTTCTACAAACAAATTGAGTGCGGATTTCAGGACGTAGGAATGCAAATAAATAGAGAGTTTTCACACAGTCATTGTCAAGAACAATAAGTCCATCCATTTTAAATCCATTGTACAGTATGGGCAATACATAATAAAATACTGTAAACTAAAGATAAGTACTTACAAGGGTAAATTTAATGCAAAGTGTAACAATGACTTAAGTTTATCTTTAGAATATTTACACAATCTCAAAAAAGAGATTTCTTTCGATTTAATTATACGGCTTTACCTAAGGCATTTTTCTTACAGACTCAGAGTTTATAAAAGAGAGAGAATTCAGATTTGAAAAATGTTAAAAATAGTAAAATTTGATAAGAACGAAAAATAATTAAAAATAAAAAGGAAAATTGATTTACCAAGGTTTCTTAATTTTATTTAATTGGCAAGTTTACACTGAGTCTGTATAATATCCCGCTCGAAAGTTTTTCTATCTATTACAAAGCATTAAAATAGGAACACAGACGTTTGTTCAAAAGATGATTTATGATTAAGTATTTTATGGCACCACGACTTCTGTAAAATAATGATACATTTTTTTATAACAGATCTGAAAACTTAATTGTTATCCACGTTTACAAAAATTTACATGATGCATTTGAGTAACAATTATCTAGGCACTGACTAGATAATATTTATATAAGAGTATGCTTATCAATAGATAAAAAAAATGTAAACGCTTATTGGAGAAGAAATTCTAGAAAATCGGAAAGCACCTTGAACGAAGTTGCGTTTCTTTTCACTAAATAATAAAATTTCATAAAAAATAAATTTAACAAAGTTTTGAAATTAATTATTGCTTCAAAAGTTGATATCTTTGGCAGAATTAGTTCCAAAAAGATGGAACGTTTTCAATTGTTACTGAAAGTTTCATAAAAATCTTAATTCTGGTTTAAAATGGATATCTTCAGTTAAAATCCATGTGACTTACAAAAAAAAACATGGCATAGATCATAAAACATTATTTATAAAATTTTTTACTAATAACAAAATCTCCTTAAATTTTTAGATTTTATAAAATATATTTGGTCCCGAAAATGACATTGTAAAAAAAAACCAACTACAATATTTTGCTAAAATCTCAAAATTTTAGGAATTCAAAAAATTTAATTTATAATTTGTAAACCTTAATTATATTTTATATAATTAATTAATTTGCCATCTGATTTACATTGCTTTCTTCCCCAATCACTTTTTTATTAAATTACTATTCAAAACTTCATTATGTTGTAAAATTTTAAAAGGCAGAAAATACATGTGCCTTACTTTAAATTCAGATTTAAATTTCAGCACGTTGAGAAATTAAAAATAAATTTTTCTCAATCACAATAAACTTTAATTTGAGCCCCAATAAAAAGGAGTAAAGAGTGAATGTTTTAAGTACAAGCTCGTAATTTAAAAAATCAGATCTGCTGATTATTATGCAATTCGTATTAATCCTTTAACGTGATCTGAAATTTGTAAATACTCTTACAGGGTTGGTACAGAAGAGAGGTTTTGAAAATCCAGGCCTTTTCTAAGTTCTGTAACAACTCTGTCCTGGTTGGCATTAAGTGGTTAAAATTTAATATTCAAGTAAGTACAGGACACTTTCTAAAGATTAGATAAGCTTTTTTTTTATAAAGAGGCACTGAACTTAACCGCGATTACGGTACCATAATATTACTTTTTGTTCATAAATTTCTGTCCACGTGAAATATTCGGATCTTCTATCGCTAAAAACCGATAACTAGTCACGTTTTCAGTTTGAAAATGAAATCAGTTTGATTTCATTTTTGAAATAGAGAGCTACTATAAATGAAGAATTTCACGAAAATAACTAAATAGTTTCAGAATCTTTCATTTTTACAAGCAATAAAATAAAATTGATAATAGAATATTCGGCTAGAATTCAATATTCAAATAACGCAGCGAGTTATTATAGAAATGTGCGATGAATACATATCTGAATGTTGAAACGACGAAAGCCAAATATGTATACGATTTCGCATTACTTTTCCATAAAGTGATTAATAATTAATATATTTTCTGAGTACTTGTACATCTGAGACTGAGCATTCACAATTTCACATTTTATCGAAATGTGTCAGTGAGAAAAAAAACCGGTATAAAACTATAGTCGATATCAACTGAGAATATGTTTCATGCTAAAAGACATGAAAGTAACAAGATTCGTAGGGTTCGAAGAACCCTTCTCAGTGGTTATCACTTGCATTTGGTTTTACCGTCGAGCAATTTTTTCCAAAGGTCAAATTGCTCACTGTACTTCACCATATGAATGCTGATACCTCTTTGTACGTTACACGGACTATAAGAGATCTTCTTATTCTGAAAATCGTTAGCGTGAGCGCGCTTGATTCCAAGTTTATGAGCAACAATTCCTGTTATGAATACATCTTCCAGTTTAAGATACGTCTGATTTAACGCCCCTTCGTAGAGACTGTGGATCACGTCACTGGACAGAAGATATGCTGGTCCTGTGGTGAAATCCGGAAACATGGGCAATTTATATTGTGCCTGAGAGACATAATATTTGCTCTTCTTGGTTCGAATCGGTTTCCACTTCTTGGCTAATCTACCAAAAATAATATTCTTGTCCTTTTGATGTTTTTTTATAAACGAGAGTAAACGCGGCACGTTAATAAACATATCGTCATCAGTCTTAAGAATAAACTTCACTTCGGAACAATAAATATCTACCCATTCCAAAATCGAGATTGTCTTAAGCGTTAAATTTGAATAAGAGTCTACGAACTTTCCACGAATCACATCGCCGTACATGTCTTCTTCACGTTGAAGAATTTTTTCAATCTTGGCATCGGAAGTAGCGCCAAGAATGAAAAGTATGCTAATGTCCTTCCTCTGTCCATAATGTCCCCAAGTTTGTCTAATGGCTGTCCTAGCTTCAAAATGGGTTGGTGCTGACATTATTATTATGACTAAATCCATATCTCTGCCAAAATAAGGACATCTTTCGGAAACTGACACCGAATGTCCTGATTCATATATGGCACGTGCAGAATCACCATTTAAAATTGAAGATATGCTTCCTGACGTGTTGGCGATTTTCATTATGACATCCTTAATTTCCTTCGGCGTGTCATTACTCTGTTTCAGATTAATCGAAATGCTCGAGGAAGACGGAGATTGAGAGCTGGAGGACATGGAGATCATTGTGAGGATGGTTGAAAGATTGCTTGTGTTGTGGGACACATTAGAACTCAAGCCTGATGGTTCCAAAGTCAGGTTTTTAAACGTTGCGGTAATTTGAGTGTCTGTACTGAGATTCCCATGAGTGTGAATTACTTCCGGTAGCGAAAGATGATCTGAAACGAATATGCCAATTCTTTACAAGGCATATTCTCAAAAGAGGGTCCAGACCAGAGATCATTGTGAAAATTTAATGAAATATAAATCTTTTCCGGTTTAGATTTCAGTTCAAACACTACGAGAAATGACTCTTCCGCTTTCGATTGCGGTTCAGAAAATAGTTCAAAAGTCTCTTCCTGTTTGGACATAGTTTACCAAAATTATCGAAACTTTTTTAACGTTCAGAATTGTGAAACACAGGAAGTACACTTAATTCGTCGAATAGGGATACAACTTTTACTTCAATTATTAATTACGATCCCCAATTTTATTGAGCAATAAACGTTTGACTTTATAATATTCATAGTAATTTTGTGTACGTTAAAACAATTTTCAAGGTCAAAATTTTTAAGCCCGTTTCTACGACAATGACATACTATTTCATTCATTGCATTGGATTTTTCACAATAATCTCTGGTTCAGTGAATAATCTAGAGTTTTGGAATACAATTTTTTAATATCTTTTTAGTGTAGGTATAATATTTTAATACTTTTTGTGGTTTTTTTTTTAAATCAGTAAGCATTGCAACAGTCTAATAAAATTTATGAACTAAACTTTTTGAGTTTCATCATTTCAAATAGATTTATTTTATAATCACATGTCATAAATTGGCAATCAATTTAAAAAGTTATGAGATACATCAAATGAAATCATAAGATGAAAACAATGTAATTTTTTGCTTCTGGTCCAGATAATATTCTTTGATTATGAATTATGAAATGAATTCATAATCACTGTATTACTTAACAGTAATCGTTCATATCTCACGTAAGTATTGATGAAGCAAGAAGAACTCTAAGAACTCTGGATTCTTTTTATATAATTTTAGAGAAACTTTGTTTTCTTGTTACCAGGAATAATATTATTGTAATTAATACATTATTTCCATATATATTTTTTTCAAATAATAGGATTTATCATTTAAACAAGTTATTACTAATGTTTTATGGAATATCTTTTTATTAGATTCTATATTAAAAGCATTTTCATTCAAATGAACTGGGAATAATTAAAAAAAAAATAAAGAAATTCCAAATATGGTATTCAATCGCGAAGTAAACTAATACTTTAATTCACCTACCATTCTTCTCGATGTACCTCATAATTTCTTAAGTGTTGTTTTTGAACCTATATTCTTGAAATCAATCCTGCGTATTTCATAATATCTCATTTTTCCGGTTAGAAGGTGCATTTAGTTTGCAGCAGAATTGGCAGTGCACTCGTTGCACCATATTATTATGGCAGTTATTACTTCGAAAGCCAAGGTTATTGCGATTACTTTGAAAGCCGATTATTAAGTTTGTATTATTTAGGTACCTACTTTTATCTCTCTGGATTTTTATTTTTTCTACAAGTTACAAATTTAGCCTTTGTTTAACAACTTTCTGTACCAAAGTTAAAACTCTTTAAAAAGATGTTGTAACAAAATGAAAATATGACTTGCAATGTACATTATTTAAGTAATAGCCTTGGACAATAAAAACCAGTAATTTGAACATCCAACGTTTAATTGTATCTTATTTCTTCCGCATATATTCTATTCTCACATCCTGTTCCTGTGGATGATTGAATTTCTTACTTAATTAAACTGTCAATTTACATTACATAAAATTTAATATTGATATTTGCAATTACATATAATATTTCAATTCAGATGAATATTGAACTTGATTTATTTATTGATAGAAACAAAAATCTAAATGCCTATTGACGAAAGTAATAATATTATAATAATGAATATTTAATCTATTTTTAATGTTTTCATTAAATTGTATGGCTAAATGATTATTTAATTACCTCAGAAAGAACAAAATACCTATATTTTATCAAAACATTCCAGATCTTACACAATTAAAACAAAATATATCACCTCGTATATTATAACAAATGATAAGTCTGACAAAACTATAGTCTACAATGCATCTTTAATTAAAAAATCGTCCCTCTCAAATTTGGAGGTTAGATACCACAAAAAAAACCACAAGAAGCTCAAGAACCAGGAGATTCGACTTGGAATCATCGGAACCATTATAAAATCATTCTAAAATATCGGAAACAGAAAATTAGTGAAATACTTACTAAAATTGGTGAATTGATCTTCGCTTATCGTGGTCCTGTAATAGGCGTAGAAAGTGAGAAGGACCAAACCGAAGATGAGAATTTGTAGGGGACGACTGCGGAGGTGTAAAAACTGGTACATGACGAAGTCGTGTGCCAGCTGAATTAACTAAATTAATCTTGGGTCTCCGCCGTCCCTTTCCTGCTTCTTGGAACGCGCAGGACATCACGAACCTCCACTGACTATCTTCCAACACGTCACGTCAAACACTGAGCACGAGCACCCTGAGCACAGAGCACTAGAGCACCATGAAGACCATGAGGTGATCACAAATCAGAAACCACTGTCCTCGAAGCAGGTGTACCCGGTGTACCTGGCACCTGCCAGCTGCCACTGTTTCGTGGGGAAATGGAAATCCCGCTATCGATAACCAACGACGGCAACTACTTCTGTACTTCACCTTTTAATTTTAAGGATAGGATTAGTAATTCGCAGATGGAGACACTGTGATGTTTTGTGGAAAGGGAAAATAGAGAAAGCAAATCAGCAGTTAAAATCAGCTGACACGTGCGTGAGAGTATGCGTCATACCAGGTCATACTTGTCGCACTATATGTCTCTTTATCACTTTTTATCAAAGTTTGATAAGGAAGATGTCACGGCCCACGAGTACAAAGAATGCGACACTTTTAAACTTCCTGTGCTGTATGTGCAGAGTGTGTGTATCCCGAAAATCTATTATGAAATTTTGTAGAAATGCTTATATATATATCTGCTTATAATTTTCTAAATGACGTTAATTCACTGAGATTAAGAAGATTTTTTAAACATTAAACAATGATTATGAGAATACTAGGTATGCTTTGTTTGCACAAATATATTGTTCTCATTAAATAATTTCAGTTCTGCTCCGAAAAATGTATTTGAGTATATCGTTATTATCTTTGTGATAATACGCACTGTTTAAACAATTGGAAAATGTCCTGAAACAAAAGGACATATATGTACTCATCGAACTTCTATAGAAAAAATTCGGCCCTTTTACTTAGATTTGTAATTATGGTAATTATGTCAAGTAGAAAATGCTCAAAATTCAAATGTAAATTCAAATGATACATCATTACCTACCGAAGGTAATTTAGAACTTTTGATGCCTTGATGCAAAAATATTATTTGCTTGATGTCAAAAACAATTTTTTCATTTACGTACGTCACCTAACAATATGTATATATTATTTAGATATTATATATATTATTATTATTTTTGTTAATTTCTAGAAATGAATTTGATTTTCACAGTTAAAAACTAATTAAAATCATATGGGACAGTCTGTACCGTC
>JAUESI010000018.1:8789089-8800895 GCA_032275145.1 Synergus laeviventris | reverse complement strand
AATAATAATAATAATAATAACAATAAAATCAGCTTTTTTTACTAAAAATTCAAAAAGATGGCTGTAAAAAGAATATGATTCACGGTGTATTTACGTTTTCAAGGGAAAAAAAAACGAAAAACACAGAAAAATCTAAGTTATTTTTATAAGTCCTTGATGAAATTGTACGGCGTAGAATCCGTGGATTGTTTTCATCGTACAATCTGTGTTTACGCAGATAATAAGCGCACGTACACCGTATCGACTTGATATAAAATAACAAAGCGAAGTTTTGTAGCATGCTGCACACTGTAGACTATTTGCACAAAAAAAAGATGTGGATATTAAATGAGATCTGAGAAGTGAAAGTAGTCAAACGTGTTAGGTTCTCCAGTTTTTAGTAACATAGAATCTTCAATCAAGAATAAAGGCTGAAAACATTGTTTAATAAAGTTACTTGAATAATAAAAAGACCAAAAAATGAATATATAAATTACTTAACACAAAATTCAAAAGGTAAAAAATCGATAGTACATATTTGAATATATATTTACAACTGCGGGTCGTTCCAGAATAACGTAGATAACACATATCCAGAGGTGTTTCGTGACTATTATTCAAGAATTCTGAGTCATAGATTTTATATTCTAGGTTTGAAATGATAATTCGTCTCTTCGAAAAGAATCTTAGAAACAGTGTGACGCAATTCATGCTTTATCAACTTGAATCTATCTAATCAATTCAAAAGAGTTAATAACATTTTAGCGTAAACACATTAGTCGAGTATATAGATAATAAGAAGCTTAGTATATAGTTCTTTAAATCTTTACTGAGTCTTCCAACAGAAGAATAATACATAATACGGAACACAGAATTAAAAATTTTAAAGGACTATTTTATAAAACAGCAAACTATAAGACCAGATAAGACCTTTACAATATTATAAATTCTACAAAGAATAATTTCAAATATAGGTCTTGAGAAATCCCAGGGTGGGAAGACCATTATATTAGAAGAATAAAGTAGCAGCATACATTACATTTTATTAAAGTGGTAGTAAATTGTTTAAATTGTACTGTATTATTATTAATATTGAAAAGTAAATTATATCAGTCTTTAATAAAAATCTAAAAGAATATCACAAATATAGAATTTTAAATTGCTAAGAGGCATAGGAAATAATTTATACAGAAATTTTATCACAATAAATATCACTATTTTCACAATAACATTTAAAATCGGTTCTTTTGAAATATATACTCACATTGTAAAAATAGTCCAAACTTCTCTTGCCCAACATTAAGCTTTTTGAAAATATCTTGGCCCTCACATATGTTCTGGTGAGTTCTCCGTTATTGACCTGAAGTTACGATGACCCTCAAAAGTGAGATCTCGGAAAGATGATCTCTCTCTACTCCAAATGCCTCTTCTCTCAGAAAAATCCTTGGTAAAGTGGAATTTACATCTTCTGGAGTACCTTTTTCAAATTCCTCTTTCTTCTTTTTGAATTAAAATAAATACAAAAATAAAAGAAATATATAAAATTATGAGTCCAACAATTTATTTAAAAAATTTAAATTGTGTAATCTTTGAATGACACTTTTAATTTGAATTTCAAATACATAGAAAATTAAAAAAAAAAAAGAATTTTACAAAAGGAAAAAAAAAATAGAAGAGGTTAAATAAAGAGAAAGTTACTTTCAAGAAGAAAATCACCTGCTGGGAGAATTTTTCATTAAACATAGAATAGTCCTCAAAAGGACAGATTTTACCTTTCCTGAAATTTACAGTAAATCAGAGAATTTTGACCATGAATTGTGAAAAGCACTTACTTTTCAGTAACTAATTTCTACGATTCACAATTAGAAATTCTATAATTGAAGTTCAAAATCAGATAAATAATTGTTTATGTTTTTTTCCAGTTTTTTGCCCTGAAAAGGACATTTTTTTCATGTTTTTTCCACCTTTTTGTCCTCAAAAGGACAATTTTTCATGTTTGACATTTAGACAAGAGAGTCATTCCTTCATTAAGAAACATTTGCGGGCCCTGAAAAGGGCCCTAAAAAAACAGATGATACGTTTGGATGTGGACGGGATATGTAAAATGGGTATACAGTTGTACGTAGAATGAAACTAAAAATTGATCGAAGTTATGGGAAAGGAATGAGATACTCTTCGATCTGGTGATTTTGGTATTGACTGAAAATATAGGAAAGGTGAAAGGAAAGATCACAGTATAGTAAGAAATGGGTTGTAATTTTCTTGTCGATGGACCATGTTCCAAAATTTCTTCTTCATAGACTTCTTTCTTTGCAATATTGATGGAAACTGCCTGCATCTGAATCAATTGACTTTCTGGAATGATCAATTCTCTGATAAATTGGTAAGTATCTGATGGTGATGTGGGTAAATGAGATCAGTAATTTTCTCAAGCGGTGCATACTATTGCAACAAGTTTTCGATCCTCCTCGGTCCTCCTTCTCATCAAAAGCACCTTTTTCTCTCATAAATTTTCTATTGTGCAATTATAAATCAATTTTCCATAAATTTCGCCTTTCTCTGATTGTAGCAATTTAACTCTTTAAGAGCATTTTAAAGAAATATAAACTTCTGATAAACAGGACTCCTCCTCACCTCTTCCTTCCTCAAGCCTCTCTCTTCTCAACTCTCTTCTCAACTCTCTTCTTCTCACCGGGGGTTCTTAATACTTAATTTTTCTTTTTTTTTGTCCCTCATTGCTTTTGCAAAAAAGATTTTCTTATTTTCTTCTCTTTTCTTATAAACTCCCATACACACACTTTTCACTCTCGTGTCTCGCCTTCAGTCTCCGTTTCGATCAATGTATCTCCTTTTTCCAGACCCGATTTTCCTCCTCAGTAAATCGAGAAGGTTGGTGGTGAGCTTTTTTATATATGTTTGCTGCACCACACAACTTGGGCCCCGTTTCTCCTCTTAAGTGTCCTTTTTTCTATACTCCTTCTATTTATGTATATAACTCTCCTAATCATTTATGTATGAGCTGTGCGTGTTCTGCCTGAAAAACACTCAGTGAACACAGACACATGTTGTAGACTACAAATGGATTTCGTGAGCAACAAATGCATGCGTAAATCTTGGAATGAGTCGCGTCCATCTGGAAACTCTTGTTATTCGGGACAGCTCTCCTGGCGATGAAACTTTCGAGATCTCTTCTGAATTCTTCCTTAGCTTTTGTCAAACATTCTTCAAATCTTCTTTATAATCTTTTCCCAACCTCTTCCTTTCAGCTCTCCCTTCTTTCCCAACTCTCTGTTCCAATTCGAAAAAGGAACTTATTTCTAATCCTCAAGATGTTAAACGATCATTGATGATTTTCTTCAAAGAAATTACAGAAATGTTCGATAGTTTGAACTTTTGGTCGGGCACGCCCTGCGCAAACACACGAGATTTGTTTGTTTTCCGAGAAAAACAATCGGATGCGCACTTTCAAAAAGGGAGCTGGTCCTCTCGTCTTTACGCACAGCGAGACTCCTCCCAATTTCTGATCTTCTTCTCAAAATTCTCCTTCTTCTTCTTTACTCTTCACGCCTCTCTTTTTTTCAATCTTACACTTTTTCGAACACGTTTCCAACTTTTGACACAACTCCATCTTTTACAAAATATCTATATATCACTCCTCTATATTAAATATTTGTATGCAAAGTTCCATGTTGTTTTATAGTCCTTGGACGCTCTTGATTCGCGTCTCAAAAGCGCACTTATCTCACATTTTAAATTTTCACAACAAAAAGTCGCTTCGTTTAACATCGCCCTTCTTCATAAAGTCATTTACCCGATACATTGCATTGCATCCGCTCGACCATTAAGAGATTAAACGGAAATCACAGTGATCGTAGCTTAAAACGTAAGGCTATACTACACCTTTCTCTCACTCATTCATACTCGAGGAACTGCCTCTTTCACGAAATTCGTTTCGTCGATTTAAACTCTTTTAAAACAACTTCCACCAGACAACAATAATAAAACACGAACTAAGAAATGCCTTTAAAGAAATCTGGGATTTCAATCAACATCTCGTCAATCAAAAAGTGAACTTAGATTAATTGTGTGTATAATACGTGTAACTTAATACAGAAAAAAGGCTCAAAAGCAGGCGTCAACATCCGACTATTCTTTTTAATAATTTTATCTTCATTTTCATTTTTTCAATTTAGTCGGAGGTTCACGCCCACTAAAAAATGGCGAGAAAAGGGCACGTTTTCGATATATAAAATCAAATTTGTATCATTAAAAATCTTTCCAGTCGAAGAAAGAAAACGTGCCCTTCTTTGGGCAGGAAGCACTCTTTCGGTTTTTTCACACACATTCATTGTTCAGATTTGCACATTCCACTTTCGCGATAAACGCATCTTTTGATATATATCAAGGTACACAATCGAATCTCGGTTCCCTTAAAATAATCAGTACGATTTGCTGCACGCGCAGCAGAATTCGGGGACAAAACCCGCCTTAAATCTATAAATTTATATTATGGAAAAAGAAGAAACCTGAAATATCTTAGGAGAGCCGGTCCTTTTTTCAGATTTTGCATTTGCCGACTTCTCCGCGAATTCATGCACTTCTCTTGCCTTTTTTTTATTTATTAAAATTCTGCAAAGTGAAAAAGGTCAAGTAGCCTGAATTCGCGAAGCCATCTGTAAATTAATAATATTTTTATTTTTATTGTAATAAAAAAAGGGAGGTTGAACCGAGGGGCGACCGATTTCATTTCCACGAGACTGTAGAATTATAATCGCATATCTTAATTAAAGTTTCCTTTATTAAAATATTTAACATTCATAGATAAACAAATATTGTCTCTCGAGGATGAAAACGGTCGAGCCTCCGCCTCGCGTTATCTCATTAATTTTTCAAAAAGTTATCCTCTATCAAAATTTTGAGGAATTCCGAAAACCAAATCTAAGATTCTTTATTTCGACTTAAATCGCTCTTAACGCGTACTCCCTTTTTCAAAACTGTAAACTCGATTCTAAATTTAAGGCTTATTAATGTAGATGGGGTATCGCGCTTTTGTATGCTGGATCGTTTTCTTATGAGTATGACATTGTATTGTGTATTTGTATGTATATGCGGAAAAATTAAAAACTGCAACTGGACAGATTTGATGGTCTAACTCACACCAAGAGAAAATCAATCTTGTTTGATTTGATTTATCCAAACAAGTTCTTTGATACAATGTCTCTTAATAAAAATTTTCAGCATTAAAAAATGTTTACAAATTTGTGCTATTTTCTCTCGGTCTTAAGAAAGACGAGTAGGTGGTTTTGTTTCCGATGTACTTCAATAAGGTAATGAGATTCTCGGATTTGTTTCCTAATTAAGAAAAAAACAAAAAAAAAAAAAAACAAAAAAAAAAACAATACCTTCTCATTTGATGAGAATTTAAAAATATTTAACAATTTTTTTCTTTCGAGTATGGTCTCTGGTTTTAGCAGAGATAATTTGGTTGCAGAATTTAGAATCAGGAGAAAATTGCATTCACTGGTAAAACAAGTAATGTAAGGAGGTATTTGTATATTGCATAAATCATTCTTACTACAATCTCGAGAATTTTGCTGCTTTAGGTAGGACCTATTGCGACGAACGGTTTTGTACGTTACAATATCACATTAAAGTATCGATCGAATGGGAGCCATCCCGAATTCAAAATACATATATACATCGAAATAGTTACAGCTTGGTTTTTAAATTTTGTCTTTCGGAATGACCCAACCATTCGCCATCGCATTTATAAATCTATAATTCGCCCTTACTGAATATGATTGATGAAAAGCAGAAGCTTACATGGAATTTAGAAAATCATTTTTAGCAAGTATTTTCCTTTATTTCTTCCGCGTTTCAACATTCAATATTCTATCGATCATGAATAAATTATTCCTTTGTCAATAAATAACATTACATCACGACAAAATTGTCGTTATCCTACTTCTTTTTACACTTAAGAATATCCTGTAGCCTCACACCCGATTATTAAAATTATCATTGTACAATGCATACCTAATTACTTTTCCCTATCATTTATCATTTACATACAAAATATATATATATATAATATATATGCGAATTATGTGTATATAATATATATATATATAGATCAATTATCAATTAAAAGTTTGTAGTGCCTATAAATTCATCATCACAGCTAATTTTTCACCTGGACCGACTAATTAATTTTGTTCCTCAGTCGATTCATTTATTCGTTTCTAGGCGACCAGAACGAGAACACTGATTCATTTCTACATAATTCGATTTCAGTTTCATAAACTTAAAAACATTAGTTCCTCTGAACTAAAATAAAAAAATAATCAAGAGATTCGTGCCACCACCTCGAGCGCATGTCCTAGTTTTGTATGTACAAAGTATTTTCAATACTGATAAAATAACAATTTCCGCGAAAGTTTTTATTTACAGAATCTTAGGGCAATCATTTGTTCGAGGTAGATTCATATAGAAATTGCAAATTGTTCGGCTTTTCTTCTCACTTTCAAAATAAACATGAACTAAGAAATTTATAGCTGGACTTTACACAATAAAATTTTACAGAATGCCGAAATTTTCGATATGAATTAGGCACTGTTTCCAAATTTCATTCATCAGTCCTTGAACAACGTCAGATAAAAATACCTCTCGTTTATAAAATTCTGATGGTTGTTTCTCAAATCGAAATTTCTCAAGTAAATATAATTTATGATTAAAGTTAAAAGGCGGAGAGTTCGTAGTCTAAAAAGCGACAAACTCTATTTAATTTATTGAAATTCGATTTAAGAACCAACAATCAAGATTTATAAATCGAACAGCATTATATATAAAATAATTAATAGATCCTGATTTCAGAAATACTCTTACACTAAAAATCACTGGCTTTGTATCACCTATAAAACTAAATATATAAACAATCAGAAACGTATTTCTAATCAAGAAAGAAGTTAACTTTGCAAATATTTAAAAATGTGACGTTGAAAATTGACTGAGATATTTTGACTTTTTAGAACGTTTAGAAAAAGTGAATCCACATCGACTTCCTCTAAGCTAGAAGATTCGAGATAAAAAAATTATTATGTAAATCTTTTTGAATTTCTTCTTTTCGCACAAATTTATTGTTAAACAGGCAAGTTATAGAGAAAGTCTGGACTGCAGAATGTTTACTCTCAACTTAATTAAATTGTTCTAAAAATTTTGTTGTCTCAATGAAACCAATCAAAATTTTAATGCGTGATATAGGATACTATAGATACCATTAAAATTTGCAACCTATCAAACTAAACGTTATTAATGCCAAGTAACACAGAGAGTCTAAATTGATCTTTCTCACGCTCATTCCTTTCCGTTTCTCTGCTTTTTTTTAAATGCAAACTACGTACAAAATGAATCAAATTAAGAAGCGATTGAAAGCGTCACGCACTTTTTTCAAATAAAAGTTGGTGAATAAAATCACATCACGGAATTTTTATAATTTTTCACTTAATATAAAAAAAATATCAAAAAAAAAAAAACAAAATAAAAGAGAAATAAACCGATCTCCATAATGCACTGTATGCATTGAAATAGTAAACAAAAAATTTATCAATTTCGCGAATAATTCTAAACATAAGAAATAGTAGAATTGTCTTTCCTACAATCGAATTTTTTCATATTGAGCAAGCCAATTTCCGCTGAAAGCGAGAGTCGAATTTATTTTATACAATAGAATAAAATATTCTTCTTTTTACATCTCGTTAACTTACTCTGCGAAACAGTTCACGACGTCTTGGAATTTTATCAATATACTTTCAGGTACACTGAAAATAATTATGATAAATTTCCTTTATAAATCTCTTCCGCTTTCGCACGAAAATGGATTTGCTCTCATTACATTTAAACTTGTTTAATTCTATCACTCATTCATCCTCGTTTTGAATTTCCATACACCGCCCGACGAGAGATACTTCAAAGTCGCAGAAAACTAAAAACGACTTTGAGAAAATAACGAAAAAAAAGTAATTAACATCATATCCCTTTGACTATGCCACAGAAAACTGGAAGGAGTTTAGAACTCTTATGAATGCAATTTTCTCTTTCACAGAACCGAGACTTTGGTTTAATGTAAACATAATAAGTAAGAAAAATCAAGAACAATCGTATGATTGTTGGTCATTTGTTAATTTTTGCGTTAAAAAGGAATTGAAGCGCATCGTTTAAAAAACCGTTGTGCAGCTTCACTATCTCTCGATATCAACCTTTTCCAAGTCGATACTGTCGATGTTGAAAGCTTTCTTTGCCACGAAGTGTGTATGGTAAATGTGTGTGTCATAATTATGTTAATTACAGGATAATCTAAAACACGTGTTTTACATCTTTATACAGGGCGCGAAGTAGAATTAAATGGTATTACACATCGAAAGGTAGTTGACGGTAGACGCAAAAATTGTATGTTTGTCGTTGGGCTTTCCGTAGCAGAAACTTGTATCAAAGTTTGTAATGCTCCGTAATCCTAATTTAAGAAGAGGACTTGCCTAATGATATACGGAACAAGACATGGCGCTAGCACCACTGACTTTTTTATGAATCGTTCGTCAACCGTCAAGCGAATTGGATATTGATTTGTCCATAACCCATGACTGGGTACTATACCAGTCCCTACTCCTCCGGGGAATCGGAGACGCCACTCGCGATCCATGAATAATTTTTGGATATCAAGCCTGAACTTTGAGAAGCATTTTGAGGTTTTCGCTCAATTTTTGGAATGAATGGCTGGACTGATGGCAGGAGTCCATTAGGCCCATCCAATGGCTCGGCGGTTTCGGAAGGCTCGCTGGGGACGGTGTCTCTGAGAACTTCGCTCCAGCGTAGAAGTTGTTCGTAGGGCTGCTATTTGGACTCTCGTATCGTGTTGGAGAACTCCTCAAACTTTTGTTAGAAAGAGGCGTACTAGTGCGAATCTTTCCAGAGGAACCCTTAGGACGAGTTCCACTGGGGAAGAAGTTTGTGGTTTTCAACAAACCGCTCCGAGGACTAGATTGCTTACCTCCTGAATTAGGCGAACCCTGCCTCACCACTCTATCGTTCATCTTCGGCGTTGAATTCGTCATGGCTCGGATATTGGTGCTCTTTCGTTTTTGACTTTCCTGACACAACACCCGTCTACAAAAAATAGTTTAAAAATAAAGTTTAGAGAAAAAAGTCATTGGCTACGGATTTCTAGATTTTGGAGCAAACATCGTGAAGATATAACTGATTAAATATTCCCTAGCTCTTTAATATCAGATATTAATGTCGTAATTTTAAGATGTTGATAAAAATTCCATCATTCATATATTATCAATATTGTTTATTTTCTCATTCAAATAATTCTTTGAACAAATAAGCCTCTTTCTTTTGAGAAATATTCATTATTCATATTGGGGATTATAATAAGAGACGAGGGTTAAGTTGTTTTGAATTCGTTATTGCTAAACTCTGCAAGAAGTAAACAATGAGAATGCAATAAAACATATACACTTTTTGCTATGTACCCGGATCAGAAAAAATCATTAAAGAACTACAAAATTTTGGTGGCTCCGGCAGTTATGAAACATCTCAGTTTATATCATAAATTCTATAACTCCCAACTATACGTGACTAAGAGAGAATTTCTCGATTGATTACGCACAAAACTGTAGTCTTCATCCAAGCTTCAACAACATACGAAATCGCCCATTGGCGTAGCCACCAAATTTCAGAATTCGCTTATGATATGCCCTTGCCCCTTACGTCAGGTAATAAACCCTTAATTCAACACGGTCAGTCTAAAATTTTCCGTCCGTAATCCCACAGGTAATAATTTCTGCAGGTTTGAAGAACCTTCTTAAACCCCTTCTTTAACATAGAATTAAATAATTTCTAAGGTATTTGAAAAATATTGAAATTTTGGATATCGAAATTGATTAATTTTGCAACATTACTATTTTATATAGTGGTTATATTCAAGTTGTTTAAATTATTATAAATGGCTTCAATCCTCAAACGTTCCCATTTACCTGTTTGTATTGATAGACGCATAAAAGTTTTGTTAACAAACCCTGAGAGCAGATGGGACTGACTCCCCACCAATCCTACCCAAGGAAGATATGTATCACAGCCACTCAATCTACCTACGCATTTATAGAAGCATTCATGTGTTTCTCGACGTACAAGCGCGTAATAAATACAAAATTCATATTGTATAAAACATAACTATCAATTGAAAATAAAAAATACTCTAAAAAATTACTTTCAATAAGCACGGAATTTTAAAACAATTATATAAAATTTAACTTATTTATCAACCTAAATAATACACAGTAACAGAAAGTAATTTTCATTGTACTCTACAGTTGAAGCATTTAAAAAATCACTACTATTTATCTGAACATTTATTCTAATTTCTGAATTCTTTTCTTCCCAAGAAGCCTCATTTCCTCATAGCAGACATTTTTTAAATAAAAAAATTAACAAAGCGTGAACATTCGAACAGTAAGTTACGTTTCTTTAAAAAGTTGAAAAAATTATATCCTTGGAAATCATTCAAGTTGAGGAAAACTGATCTCAATAAATGCGAATGAGTGTAATTTTGGAGTCTAATCATGAAATCTGTCAAAAAATTACCTTCAGAAATAAACTAACAACGTTTATGAAAACAACTGGATTTTCAAAACAAAGTAAATTTAAACTTAAAAAAATGGTGTATAGAATCTAAAACTTCACAATGATACGCTGATGCTATGTTACAATAAAATCAAACTCTCTCCAGAATTAGAAAGTCCACATCAGCCTCGTGGCTTCAAACGTCGCCATCCATAAATTTCTAAGATCCAAATTCACTCATTGAAAATAAAGAAAACTCACAAGAGAATAAATTAACCATGAAAACACTATGTGTACCTAAAGAGTCAAGGACTTTAATAAAAAAAAAAAGGCTCCTGCGCATTCGAAACTCACGCAGCCAAACAGCAGGGAGTATTAGACTCGCGATCGAACCCACCATTGTTTTCTCATGGATACATGACGATACAAAGAAAACATCTACAAAATAAATCTGAAACTCTTTATTCATACCGTTTTTGGTGCGACGGAGCCTTCCGTTTGTAATCCTCAAGTTAACTGCGCAATATTCTAGATATAACGTGGAGAAACACGGAGAGTTTGGTGGGGTTACTCCGTTTTTTTTTCCGCACTGCTACCTTTGTTCTGTAATTTCTGTTTTTCTAATAGTCCTTCTTCTATTCAAAATTCGCCCAACTGGAAACATTCGGCGACCGTAGGTCGTCCTCTTTCACAATGCCCTGGTTTTTTTTAACACAGCTGGAGGCACAAAGATGGTTTTTTTGTTTCTCTGATCTCGGCTACGATTTCAGAATTTCTTCCTCCAAGATCCTACACTGATTCGCGCACAACTTGCAAATTTTCATAGAAGGTACACGAGCAACTACGGGCACTTTCTGCTTTTCGAATAACGAACAATTTTTTATTTTACTCCGTTTTCGGACCTGAACTGCTTAACAACCGCTCACTTCAACACTCAACAACTCTCTGAACGGAAACGACTGAAACACTCTGCCTTTGTATGTGGCCTCTGCAGTCAGCACTACATTTGCAGATGGCTGTCGTTGACAAGCGCATGCGCATGAAGAATCGCACGCCCATATTGTCACGCCCTCGGGCAACATCGAGTTTCTTCGGTCAGGAATCAGGATAGTCAGGTCAATGCTATAATGCAATGGAAAAGAAATTCCCTAAAAATTGTGCTAATAAAAGCGCCATCAGGTGGCTCGACCTGAGAGTTACTTCGTGG
>JAUESI010000018.1:8751920-8786873 GCA_032275145.1 Synergus laeviventris | reverse complement strand
CACTATTATTAATTTGAAAAAGTAAAAATTGTAGAAAAAAACCTGGGTAATCTAAATTTGCTCATATATGGTAAGTAACAGATGCCCTTAATAATAAATTATATAATTATTTTAGCACTATCCACTATATTCTACATGTATAATAATTATTTGAATTTTTTGACGTATTTCGATAGCACCTTCCTCTATAATTAGCTGTATATCGTGAAAATAAAAATTGTTTAAATATTTTTATTATGCCTGCTTATAAATAACATGTTAAAGATACCATCACTTGATTTTTTCATACATTTCAAATTACTTTTTAAAAATATACAACAAGTGAAAGTTCACTGATGTGAAATTCATGCCGATAATCCTGTTTTTTGACATTCATTTGTTCATTTAGCTCGGTATAACAAATTTTTGTGTAAAAAACCATAAATCGGAAAAATGTTCACAGTGACGCGATTCATTTTTATTAGCGATTTTTTTTGTCTGAGTTATTCCAACCTGTTCCAACTATTGTTCAAGGACAAAAATTTAACATTTAACATTTTTCACTTAGTAAGGAAGAATAATGGATCGATATTCAAAAATGTTCACTATAAACCATTTAAAACCACTTTTAAAAATAATTTCTTCTATAAAAAATAATGATAATTTTAACGAATGGTAAAAAATCCGTCCTAATATTACTGGACACTGTAATTTTCAACTTTAAAAATGATTAATAATTATTTTTTTTCTACATTTTTATATCAATTCTTCTCTGGTGTAGTTTACCGACATTAATACCGACATTGTTAGATCATGGTAAGCTAGAGTCTGATTTTACCGGTCAAATAGCAGCACGGACATTTCATTTTAGTTCGCAAAATTTACTGGTCGAGAGAATGCGCTGCGGAAAATTACGTGACCCCCAATGTACGGAATGTACGCCATGACGTCATGAATCCCCTCCCCCACATATAATTATTCGTCCGTAGAAACGTGTCCGTATAGTGGCGCCTGATACAATGCTACGGCGGGAACTCGAAGCTCAATTGTTGACGAAACCACAAAGCCCAAACATCAATACAACTTCCTGTATAGGACCTCGGTGTCCCTATATGTTATACCAAAGTGAAAAACAGTCGGTAGTATCTGAATAATTTTTTGTTCCTTGTATGCCAAAGATCGAAAATCGGATTCATTTAAAAAAAAAAGCGATGGGCGGGGTCGTGTGTGTCAGTAACGGAAAGTAAGAGAAACAGAAGCAGGACGGGATTTCGCCAAGGCAAAACAGTGTCGCAGTGAAAAATTAAGGTAGCACGCTTCGATTTTTGCATTTGCTTTACCTCGTTGTGTATAGAAATAAGTCCCATGCTTTTCGCCCCAAACCAAAGCTATAATTCTAGCTTTTTTGGTTTGCGCTTTGTTGAATTGGAATTTTTAGTTCCTTTTTTAACCTCAAATTTTACTTTTGCTCAGTCATCACTTTGTTCCAGAATCTTCATTTTAGAAAAACCTTGATAAAAGCTGTGAGAGTAAGTAGTAGTTACAGTGAAAGTTTTGCTCCATTTTTCTCAGTGACGCATCTGTGAAGCATTAACAGGACTTTACATAAAAAATTAGTGGAAAAGCATGCGAGAGCTTTTGTTCTTTGTGCGTGATAAATGCAAACATTTGCATACAAATATGGATCTATTTTTCATAGTTTCTAGCGTAATTTAAAACAATTTTGATGCTCAGTTCTTAATAATTTTAAGCATGGAGAAGGAAAAGACTAGTGGTGTCCTATAACGAGAAAAATTATAATTTGTTATGTATCAATTAACAGTAATGTCCGACTTGACCCCACCGCCATTCTGAATTTCAGGGGCGGCGCGAGTTTCAAATTTAAGGTATACGCATAATTTTTTTTATAATACTGGATTGGCTGGTACGTTATATCACATGAAATTTTAAATAGTACAATTACAATTTTAATTTGAAATTGTTTACATTTTCAGGTTTATGTATTTTTTTTAATTTTAAAGAGGTATTACAATTATAAACTGATGTTTATAAAATCTCGAAGATTCAATTATTTAACTTGGATTTAATTTAATTTTGAAGCTTTTGGAAGCTGTGAATTTAAGATTTGAAATTTTCTAGCTATAAGTTTCTAAATTTGAGTCACATGATTGTCGTGATGATTCATATCCACAGTTATATTTCAGCCAAAGCTTTTCTTCTTTGCTTTTCTTCTGGAATATATTCGAGTGTGGCTCGAATACAACTGTTAAGACATTCTATACATGAGAGGCTGTTTTGTCAACATCTGTTCTTCTTTAAAAACCAGTTTTCTCAGCTAAACTTAAATAAATATTAATTCAGTCACAAAAAATTAAACATTTAAAAACTCTTTTTTGAAAAGGTCATTTATAGGTCATTGTAAAATTTGATAGATTGAGAAATCAGGAGAAATGATTTAAAAATATTAAAGAATAAGAAAGATTTGCCTAGCAGGGAAGAGATAGACATAGAATTTTGTTGAAGCGTAGATTGTCGGAAATTTTATAAGTTGGATTTCGTGTTTTCTCGTATCTACACTAGATATTGTTAGAGAACGCATGCGCCTCATTCTCCTTATCACTGTTGGATACGCCCCTGGCTTTTGTAGATGTGAATCCCTCCTCCCATTACACTTTTTTCGACCCTGCCTTCGATACTAACGCGTTTACTCATTACTGTCCTTTGCTCCGTTTCTGTTTTCAAACGCATTGATAAGTCTTTTTTAGATTAGCCTGTCAGCTTTCAAAATTCCCTTTGGACTTAGCAGTATCGATTTTTACAAAATCCAACTCTACATTAGAGAAAATGCAATCCTCAAGCACAAGTTTTTAAACCATTTTTTTCGGTTCGTGTTACTATCGAAATTCTATTTCATTATCCATAATATAGTTTCCATGCACTTAAATTGATCTATTTCTTAAATGAATTTGTTTTTACAGAAGAAAGTTTTTCTTACGGCCAACAATATGGTAAAGTTTAATTAAAATATTCGATAATATATTACTTTTGTATCACAGATGAGCACATTCAACCCTCTCCTGGCTGAT
Source organism: Synergus laeviventris (assembly GCA_032275145.1). Taxonomy (NCBI): domain Eukaryota; kingdom Metazoa; phylum Arthropoda; class Insecta; order Hymenoptera; family Cynipidae; genus Synergus; species Synergus laeviventris. The sequence continues at coordinate 8,783,808 of JAUESI010000018.1, read as the reverse complement.
GTCATTTGTTTAAGTCTGGGGCTCTAATGACGTAATCACAAATATTGTACATACTCGGGCATTGAAAGAAAGAATCAGCAGCGCAGCTGGCTTCCTCTCAAATTTAAGAGATCCAGATGAGTTCTCAGGAAATTGGATAAAATTGAGCGGAATTTAAGACAAGGTCCATAAAAATGATGAATGGGGATTTAAACATTTTTAATTCCCTCGTTTCATTCGTTATTTTTTAAATTAAAAAGATTCAAAGCACTTTTCTTCAAACTTTTTTTTTTTTTTCTTTAAAGATTAGAACGAAGATAACTTTAAATCCAACTCTTTTTTAACTTGAATTAGTGAAAAGTCAGTCACTAATTTACTTAAGTGAAAAATTCTACTAATTGTTTGTCATTTTTGACTGAAACTTTAGTGAAAAGTTGAAAAATATTAAATTAAATAATGAAATACAACTAATAATTAGTAAAAATGTCACTAAAGTAAATAGCAATAACCTTCCGATTCTACTGAATAATGTTGTGCTCTCGGGTTAGTGAGGATTATTTGATAATTGGGTCTAAAGATTTTTCTAATATCCCTGTAGCCTTTGAATGTTAAATTTTTGGAACTTAATAATTTGTAAGCATTTTATACATGCAGTTACGCATTATTATCATCTAGAAGAAATTGTCTTAACTTGTCCTTATAACTCTGCTACGTAGAGTCCCGTGTATTTGTTATTACGTAAAATCGACAATCGTGTTCCGAAACTCACTTTCCCGTCTGGGTTTTGGAGCCGGAGGTCTCCGTGAGAATTCACTGACGTAATTGTTACTTGGCAGGTTTTATCAGGTTTTGTTATGATTTGAACGTTTTAGAAATCCCTGACAAAGATTTGGATGATTCATAATTTGTTTGAGGTTTTGGGAAAAAATATACAAAAAAAAATATGGGTACACGTTTTATTACAAAATCTCGTAGACACTTTTTATAGTTATAAAATTTAATATTGTAAAATTTTTGCAAGCCGGATGTTAATGTAAGATTATGTGTTTTAGACATGAGAAGGCATCAGTCAGTATGACGATAAAAATTTATCTCTTCAGCTTGGGACACGAAGTCACCACGAATTATAGTTATCGTTCTGAGTTCTCTGGATGACGTAGTTTACAAGAGCTTGTTAGTTAGCCTCTCGAAGAAGGCTTGCCGCGGACGGCATTCGCTACACTCGCTCGCTGTTTCTTGATTAGCAGCAAGAGAATTCACATCAGGACTCAGAAGACTGAGTTGTTCTTGGCTGGACAAGTTGTGACGTTTCGAAACTGCAAAAATGATATCTATTGTCGATAGTGAATTTGTCATCGCGTGACAGTAAAATGCATTAAGAGGATTGCCACTAGTGTCCTTGACAATGGTCACTTGTGCCATATATCCCAATCCCCCCAGGTCCCCAGGAAACTTATTTGCCACTACCATTGGCTACTGCTGAAAAATGCCTCAACTCTATTCATGATTCATAATCTCAAGGCGAAACTCTACTCAGCTACCTTAGTACCTTTCTTGACAAAAGTAGTCTACACGTATAGAAGGTTTTTTTTTCCAAGAAAAAGACATGCTTGGATTAACCACCATTCGTGCTACTTTTATTTGTATGTGTATCACCAGAGAAATCTCTTAATTTTTCCAGTAGTTTACATTATAATTTTATAATATAGCATTAAGGTCAATGTATAGATAAGTTATTCGAAAAAATAATTTTTTTTATAAATGTAAATATTGACTGTACCCCTTAATGCTTTTTAAATATTATAATTAACTTTTTTTTGCTCTATATAGCTACTCAGTTTAAAAACTAAAATAAATCGAAAAAACTTGCAAATTTAATACTTTTTGAGCAAAGTGAAAAGATTCAATTTGGGAAATTGGAATCTGTTGGAATTAGAATGATTTTTAAATAAAAATATAGAGGGCTATAAGTTCGTGGAATATTTTTTTTTGTTGCATGTCACATATAGATATATAAAATGTAATTTTATGTTTTTATTATCTGAGTGTAGATGTTATGTCTATAGAGTTTGCATATTATATGTATATTGTTTTCTATATTAATCGATGACATTCTCGAATGAGAAGCTTTTCAGAAATAATTTAGACGATTAGACGAGTTCATAGAAATATTTAATTTTAGATAAAGAATTGTCTTGACATTTGATAAATAAATTAGCAATTTATTAATCGGGTTTTTACTTGTAGTTATCATAGTGGCTATAAAGAGTAGTAGGAAGGTCCTTGATGGAAGATAGGAAGGTATCCTTGATATTTCAAAGAATATATATCTAAAGATTAATTGCATTCGCTACTTTCACAAACATACTTTTTATTTAGTTGTGGATTTATCTCATGGGGTTGATAGAAAGTATATTGAGCAAATGATTATTATAAAATGAGAACTGTTTCCTTTTCCTCGAAAATCTCTGAATCTACAATTCAAACTTTTGTATAAAAGTTGCAGAACTTATTGAATATCTTGATTTATTCAGACAGTTTTGAGTAGCAAAATGTATTTCATTGATCTTAAAATGGGTCATCCAACCGCGAGGCATTTAAGAAAATCAAAAGTCAAGGCTCCAGTGGGTCGGGCATACAAGATAGAAGGATACAGTTGTATAGGATCGGTAGAGCCGGATGCTTTGGTCATTGAGGGGACAGCCTGGTGCACTTTGCGATTTGAGACGCGTTTCGAATGCCTGCATGAGTCCTATTTCAAGAACTTTTGTGCTCGCATCCCATACAGTCCCATACGAATTCGAATGGTGTCTGAGACTGCAGGAGTTCTCAGTGTTCATGTTCAATGTTCAGGATTCTATGCCTCATGGTCGCCAGAACATAAGAACAGAACTCAGAACGCGTAGGTGCGGCCTTTCCTCTCTCTTGGCTTTGGATTCGAATCTCGAAGGGGACTTCCCTAGGTCCTGCCTTTTTTTTTATTTCAAAGTCCCTTTGGCCCCGCGGTCGCTGTTCGCATGCATCAGCATCAGCACTCCCTCGCTATAGGCAGTAGGGTCGACTCTACCCCTCGTTTCATGCTCTTTCCCGCAACCTCTCCTCCTCGTACGATATAGTATAGATGTGTGGGTTAAACCCCGTGGGCCTCAGGGATGTAGACCTGATCCTCTGCTTTGGAATTCGGCTGACCGAATAAATAGTATCTCGGTTTCTTGGATGTCTATCTTCAAAACCCAAGTTTAATTCTCGGGTTTCTCAAAAATCCAACGTACATTCGACAAATGCAGCACAATCTCAGATTAGTCTCTATATTTGTAGAATTTTGAAAATCCAACTCGTATTTATATCTTTTTCTACATATATGTCTTCAAACTCCAAAATTTGGTCTGAAATAGCAGTTCAACGATAGTTCAAACTAGGTAACTCCGAAAATATTAAATATTAATGTGAGATGAAAAAGCTATTCACGTTACGATAGCCCAGTATGCTAGGTAAAATTAATCCTGGCATATCAAGGCATTTCGTGCAACAGGTAACTTTAATGCTTCTTTTTTTTTGACTACACTATTCCTATTTGAAAAAGAGAGATCATGACTTATTATTGAGGGGTGGCTCACTGTTGATATCTCTAGTTACTCCACTTTCCTGTATTTAAATTCAATTTATATTTACATTTTGCTTCTGTGGATTTTAGGTGGAGTTCAGAAAATTACAATTACTTTCTCAAAGAATCCATCATTTGATGATCATGATTCTGAAATGATGTACAGGACTTGTTAAAAATCATATACTCGTGTAGAACAAAGGAATAACTTCGTAATGGGGTTTGAGACTCTCCGGCTTTCGCTTTCTAAGATTTCAAAATTTGAGTACATAGGTATTTATATACATAATTATTACATAAATATTAAACTTCCTAAGCTGGAGTTCCTACTGCGTCCATATGTCTCTTGATTTTCAGATATTTGAAAAAAATATTCAAGTTGAACCTGAACGACTGATGTTTTTTCAGAAAAGTCTCTTGTTTCTTACAGCTGCTTTCGCAGCTGCTGGCATCTTGGCATCAGAGAAGGTGCGGCCCTGTTCGGGCTTTACCTACCGCCCGTCCCGACCCGCCGCTAAAGCGTTCTCCCACTACTAGTCGAACGAGTAGTCGAGTAGCGGAGTTACGGAGTAGGCTTCGCTTCGCTTCAGCTTCAGCTTCAGACCTTCAGTTTGTTGCGCGCTGCCGTCGTGCGAGGTTCTGTATTTCCTGTGAATGTTGTGGCTACATGCGGTGGTTTTGAGTGAAATTGTGTTAGTGTTTTGGTGTGATCCCCATTACATTTCAAGGAGAGAACTAGTGAGAGTTACGGGTTAGAGGGATTGGAAGGCAGATATCATGCGGGCAACGCGGGACTGTTACCCCATACGGTAGGGATTTCTTTCATATCCGACTCATGCTTGTTATATCATCCCATGAGACGCAAAAGCACAGAGATACCAACTCTCTTGATAAGCTTTTCGCTGACAGTTTACACGTTCCACATGATCACTATTGAAATTGCTCAATTCAAGTCTTAAGGCTCTGTTAATTTAGTGTAGATGATGTATATAAGAAGCAAATTATTCTAGATTCTAGTCGGAAAAGTGAAATTCTTGCAAGAGTCATAAAAATGATTTTCATAGCATCTTGAATTGTGATCCCAATCATTTGAATGGTCGTAAAATCCGTTTTAGGAAAAGCATTAGGGTATCTATTGGTTTATGGAAGTGGTCTAGACTGAATTGAGAAATCGTGAAATGTACATCATTTTTCTATCCTTTCCAGGAAAAATTCAATAAGGTTTGGGTTGTCATTAGCCCAAAGCTGGCTCCTTCGTCTCTGTAGAATTTGAATAATTTCGGGATTAGGATGAGGGTTTCAGAATTAGTGTTGGTCAAAGTCCGTGTGCAGTATTTCAAAATACAATTTGCGAATTCCGATGGTCATTTTTCAAGCGAGAAGGATAAGTTGAAATGGCAGAATTGGCCATGATGTCAAATTTCATAGAAAGTCGCTTCAATTTTCTTCTCGGATTAGATTTCTACTCCGCAGAAAATCTTAAATTATCTTTACTCCTAATGGGATTCTTGTCTTGGTATCTTAGAGTTTAAAAAAGAAAAAGAAGAGATAAGAATCCTGATAGGAATGATGAAGATAAAAAGTTTGGATTTAGATTTTTTTCCAAATGGATATATCTTTTCGAAATTTGTATTAGTTAGAATTAATCTCTCTTTTTTTCGAAACTGAAAATGTCGACATTGTCTATATTTGTTGCAAGTGCAAGCGAATAATGAGTGAATTAATCATTTTAGATTGAACTTGTTTTCTCTAAATTAGACATATCTTCCAAAATTTATTTTTCTGGAAAGTGATGAGAGGATTCAAATTCGAAAAGTAGGAAAGTAGAATTCAATAGTTATCAGCAAGTGCTTTTGAATTGATACGCACTCGAAACACGCTTGGTATGTCACGAAACATAGACCGGAAATGACGATCGCCGTGTGCGTTTAAAAATCTTCTGATGTTAAAGTTGGATTCATTGGTGGCGTTAACCGAGTCGTTTCGCATTAATTTGGTCCCCGTTCGACTCATTTTTTTTTATCGAACGCCATTACGTATCGAGTGAGAGTAGTGTGCAACGTATAATGTGTACGTTAGCATGAATACAATAATGTTTTTCTGTAACGCACCCAGCGTTATCGTTCCCGTTAATCTTGCAATCAGCTTGTACATATGTGCATTGTAGTCACGTATACGTTCAATGGCTTCGATACGACTCAAAGTCAGATAATGTCCAGGTCCCTTCGGTGGAAGGCCAATGAGGTTTTACATTTTTAATGCTAGAAAAACACCATTGGCATGCTTGTTAGTAGTCTCATTGTTGGGGAAATTAGCAACGTGGAGGAAACATTGAAATATGTTCAAAATTTGGCCTAGAGCCTATAAAATAAATAATAGATCAAATTGCAAAAATACGGATTAAGTTAGGAGGCGCATAAATTTTTATTTTTCTTTTAGTTTCTTAAATCTGGGCGCAACAATTATTTTAAAGAACGTTCTTCTCTGAGCTTATTAATTTTAAATTATTAAGTTTGACTCATTTTATTTACAATGTTTTTATTTAAAACTTTTAAAATTCAATTCCATTCGATATTACATAATTACATTTGCAATTTAAACTATTAACGGTTTTTCTGATTTAGCGATTCATTCAAATTTGTTGGTTGGGACTTTTGCATGCAGAAGCTTTAGAATTCGTCATTTTTTTTCACATATAAATTTGATTCGTGATTCCTTTGCAATCGAAAAGGTTTCAGGGGAGTGAACAGTTTTCATATTACAACTTTTATAATTAAAATGTTTTCAACCCTAGCTGTTTTTGTGTTAACTATAACTTTAAAGTTGGAGCATTTCTAAGTTTTATTTCATATTTAAAAATTTGATCAATGGAATCTTTACAGACCAGTTTGATCATTAAAAATGGAATTTTAGGACTTTAAATTCGTAGATAACTAAGAAATATTTGTAGGCTCTGAAATAACAATGGTTTTGTTTAAAATTTCATTGTCGAGAAATTGGAAATAGAAAATGAAGTTTTCGATTAGCATAGTTTTGCGATTGATCCGTACTAAACCGAGGCATGGATCTTGTACAGAAGGAGGCAGATGGTACCCATAGATATTACACCTGGGGTTTTCGAGAGGTGCATTGCCCACCTTGAAACGGTACCTCCGATGCCTTTGGGTGGGACCCAGTGCCGTAAACTTAACGACCGATGCGACCCTGATCTCGAGGCACTTGATATTTTGAATCCTTTTATAACGAACCATTAGGTCGAACCTTATTAACCATACATATAAATACATTTTCAAAATTCGAAGGCCAATTTTGATTTAGCTACTGCTAGCTTCATCCTTAAATCAGAATAATATATAGATACTCAATATAATTATTTATTCAAATTCTATCAGTTTATAAATAAATCTATCCTTTCGAAATTTAAACAATTATCGACACAACTCGTGGTAATTTAAAATTACATCTAGAACTTTTATTCTCTAGCAGATATTTACATAATACGATATGGGACTAAATAATGGGACCTTTCTAATTATTTCTAGTGTACAATGCACTCAAAATGATTCGGAAGTGGACATAATACCTTCCTGCAATTCTCCATTCCAATGCTGCAATTTCCACGTAATTAAACTTAATCATAAGACTGTAACTAATTTCTATTTCATGAACTTTCATAAAAGCTTCGTATTGTAAAGGATTTTAGATTTTGGGCCTCAACTAATAAAATCCTCGTTTCTCATATCCCTCAAATGGTTTAAAATAGACCCAAAATTTAAAATTACGGTTCTTAATGAAAATGAGCTGACGTAATAGTATGAAATATAGCAGTCCTAATAAATAATCATTACAATAAATTCATAAATCAATACAATTTAAAAAATCTAAATTCTTTAGAAGAATTAGGTTTCATGAGGATTATATTTATTTCAAGTACTTAGTAAATACTAACTTTTTGTTAACATTAATTTATTTTAGATTTTATAAAAAAAGAAGAAATTTTTCTTCTTTATAATGATTTTTGACCATCTGAAACTTGACCATTCAGAAAAGTCTTACAATGACCACCTTATCATAATTTCTGCAGATTTATTTTTATTGGAAACTTCCTTTTTATGTGCCCAATAAAACCCTGGTCATTTATTGAGCCTTGGCTCCGCACCTTTGCTCTTGGCACAAACTTCAAATTTTTCTCTTTACGAAGCAGTTAAGAACTTCAAGCTGACAATTTTATTGATGGTTCCAACTGTAAAATTGTCTCCAAAAAGGTTGTTTTATAAAATCTGTTTCCCACATGTGTTTGCTTTCTAGTATTTTTTTTGAATGTGAGAAAAAACTTTCAGTTCAGATGTGGTTCACACTAATCCCTTTTTTTTTTAGCACAACTTAAGTACTGCTTATAGTATTTATTACTCTATTCAAAAAATATTTTATGGCGGTTTACTTAGAAAGAAATTTTGACCTGTAAATTGAATACATATTGAGAAACTTGGTGTACCTACACCAAGTTTCTCAATATGATTATGATGGTTTGATTAGATTGTGCTGCTTTGAGTGCACTCAGGTTACAATTTATGGTGTTTTTCTGATGGTTCTCAAGCTTTCCTATAGTTTTGATCTCAAATTATATTTATATATGAGAACGGGGATTTAATTTAGATGACATTCAGGTCGGAAAACCAAAAATCTAGATCCCGCTATCTTTCTCATGGAGACTTTGAGGTTTTATATTTCTATTTTGCACTCGTGGCGCGAGTCAGCAAGTTTAAAGGTAAACGGGTTTCTTCTCTTCCCTGGTACCGGCTTTTTATACAAGGTGTCTCAATACTTGTAAATTATATGACTGACGTAAAGATCTTCTTTTCGCCGAATTCTGAGGAACCAAAATTCCCAAGAACACTATCTATTATCTTGTAAGAAGACGTCTCGATTTATCATAACCAGATTTTAATCCCAATTTTTGGTATATTTTTCTGATGCAGTTTGTTTTAGTTGCAACTTACAGAAAAAATTTTTTCTGATTCAGGTAGAAACTAGAAAATTATCAAATTGGTTTTACGCTTGAAAAGCAATTTGATAAAGTCGAATTAATGAATTTGATTATGTTTAGTTTGATAATAGCACCGCATTAATTTAAGTTTAAGTGGTTTATCCTATTTTTTTCTGAGAAATAATTTCTTGAATTGTTGGGGAAATCATAAGGCATTTGATGTGAAACCTGTCATTGGTGAATAAGACTTGTAAATAGGATGTACATTATACATACACCCTCTGAGTACCTTCTTGGCGTTACACCTGTCTTTAACGATTATCGTACTGCAATCGAAAGAGTGATCTGAAAGTCGAATAAATTTGTTACGAGAATATTGCACGGCATGTGCACGTCATGAGGATGTCAATTAAAATCATCAATTCAAAGAAGAACCGCAACAATAACTTGAAGAAAACATAAGATTTTTTAGAATTCCTAGACCATCAAGTTGATTAAAATTCGAATGGAAATGCTTTTTAATTCTCAAATTCGATGAATTGAAATTCTAGTTTTACTTTCAAAATAAAACTGATTGTGAACCTTCTTCAGAAAAAGAGGACATTCTAAAAGGATCCTTATTCTTTCTCCGAAATATTTTGAAATTTGAAACCCTGGTTTAGAGTTGTCCGAAATTTTCCATAAATCAAGTTGTCAGTAAAAAGTTTCTTTATCCAACTTGAAACTCAAACGGGCGTTCTGGCTGTGATGTGAAGTCACAGCAAAAATCTTCTATTATTCTCTCAGCATTCGCCTTGTCATAGGTTGCTGGTTTTCTCTCGTTTCCTTGAAACGATTCTCAATGTAGAATTTTAGAACGTAGACATTAATCTGTTAATATTTATCCTCCTGCTGGGTCAAGTCTCCAACTTTTATTTATTATTGCTTGCTTTTCATTGTTTTTTTTAAATCTTAGTTTCTTCTATAGAGATATGAGTTTGTTATTCTAAATAGATTGACTCAATTTGATCGTATAGAGCTCCTACGTTATACTTTTGTGAATTATTGGACGTTCATATTATTAAATCTCTTTTCACATTTTTCGCTAAAATTATTAGTCAAAATTTCAATAAATGCAAGAAATATAGTGTGACTAAGAAAAAAGTTTAAAATCATGTAAGTGTAGAAAGAAAAGAACTTGGGGGGTGTAATTTAAGATTCAAAATACTCCCCAGCTTTCACATGATGAAAAGACTAAAGTCCAAAACTGGTTCTTGGAAAAAATACAATTTTATCATGTCTAGAGTTCGATTTGAGAATTATAAAAATATCTGAAGTGTAAAACAAAAATATTTTTTTTTAGCATTCTATGAAATAGAAATTAGATTCTTAACCAGAATATTCTGCACACGAGAAGTGTATATGGTTCAAAATATAAATTTGATACTCTGCCATGATGAAAAGACTAAAGTTCAAAACTCGTTCTTGGAAAAAATACAATTTTATCATGTCTAGAGTTCGATTTGAGAATTATAAAAATATCTGATGTGTAAAACAAAAATATTTTTTTTAGTATTCTATGAAATTGAAATTAGATTCTTAATGAGAACATTCTGCACACGAGAAGTCTATGTGGTTCAAAATATAAATTTGATACTCTACCTGATTGGGAAAGATTGAGTACTTCGTTCATATTCATTTGAATTATAGAATCTGAATATTGTTTAAAAGTGACTTTTAATTTTTCAGACAATTGACTTGATATTCCACCCCCATTGTTTAGCGAGAGAAAGGCGGCTGCTTTAAAAACGTGTTTGCAATATGACGAAAAACCGCAGTCTTGAGAACGCTATTGACGTCATTATTTCTTTGTGGCACTGTGGCAAGATCCCGCAGTTCGGGTGGTTTCTTTCAGTGGAAACCCAAAATGCGTGCAAGTTGGAAGGTATGGTCTCACCAACCAAATCGAAAGCGAACGCTGCCACGCGAGGTGGAGGCTCGATATTCGTAGGCAAGTGAGACGGCATCAGATGGGGAGAGAAAGATAAAGTGAGAGAGACTGAGGTTGTATAGAAACGTTTCGAGGGAGAGAGAAAAAGAGAAAGAAGGTGAATTATCAACTATCAGAGGAAGAGAGATAGACAAGGGGCAGAAATACGGGCCCTGAAAACACACCAGCAAAAGTAAAGAAGAGTGGGAGAAAAAAAAGAGAGCGAGAGAACACGGACGGCCCTGGGAAAATATCAGGACCGTACCACCTTCTGCAAACAGAGTTGTCTCAGGGCCGTCGTTTCTAAACCGTGTCTCTCTTTCCATCTACTCCTTATAATCACCAGGAAAAAATTACAGAAGAAAATAGAGCGAAAATAAGTTTGTAAATTGAGTTTCAAAGTTTTCCCATTTTTAAGCTACTGGATTTTACAGCTTTTTCAAATTTCAGTGAATTAATAGTTTGAAGGACCATAAGGTTGAAGATATGAAGCTTATACATTTAATTAATATAATTCAAAGACTATATAATTTGTAGGATTCGAATTTAAGAGTTTTTCCATTGATAAAGTTTGAAGGCTTTGAAACTTAAAATTCATTTTAAGGGTGCTTCCAGTTGGAAGGTTGTAAATGCTATAAATTCAACTACAGAAGCATAACAATTTGGCAGTATTCAAATTCTATGTAATAAAATTGAAACGTCTTTGGATTCAATGAATTTAAACTAAAAGGCTCTAAACAATTTAAAGAAGTTAAATTCGAAGCTGTCCGATATTGAGTTTTTAAAATTCATTAAATTCAAATTGGAAACATTTGAGATATCGATTCCTTACAATGAACTTCCATCATCAGTATGTACTTGGACTTCAAATTAAAAATTCGAAAATCCAGAGAATATATTTCGAGATTTCGTGATCACGGTATCGTATCGAGTAGCAAGGAATATTGGCTCTGGCTACGACTGGATCCAATAAATGTGGAAGCTGGCACCCCCATAACCAGGATTCACAGGCGCAATACCCTCATGAACAACTTAATGAACGGCACCGGGAGTGCCCGTATCGACAAGCTCCATCGCCTCGTCATATACTCGGGTCCTATTCTGCAACTCCCATGATCTACAATTCTATACTATTCTTGTTCCTTAGGGTTTAAGAAGGGGTTCCGATTGCAACTCCCATTGTAACCGCGCGAAAAGTTTGCGATCAAAAAGTTTCTTTCACTTGTCAGGAAAATCGATAGGATAGAAGTAGACTCAAAGTCCCAAAAGCCTTTGAACAGAACCCTCACTCAAAAGAAGGGAAAATAAAGTCTCTAGCTTGCTTTTAATTTCATTCTCATTGTGTGGAGGTCCTTACCAACCCTTATCTTCTTCTAAATTCAAAAGATGTTTTTCCTCAAGTTGTATGCAACATTTCTAAATTCTTTAGGAATTAGAAATTTAAGAGGGGAATACTTAATGTTCATTTTTGAGTATTGGTCCTTAAACTCGTTCTTGCGCTCTCCAGGTGATTTTGAGATTAAAAAATTGCTGATATATCACGCCGTTGTTTCGAGAGAGCGACATAGTTAAAATATTGATTTCGTTTTGAAGGGAAACGATATTCTCCCTTCATTAATGCTTTCTAATCAGGAAGCCTTACTATCGAGTATCAGGTATTAACTTTACTATATTGGGTTACTAGTGAAGACATTACTCCTACCTATTTTTATGTTTTTGAGTAGTTAGAAATTTATAGTGGAAGTTCTTCAGATCCTCGGTTTTGATTTCTAGAATTTCGGTTTTCAATATAAAGAAATCCATTTTCTTTTTAACTAATTTAGATTTCTTGTTACTTATAGTTTATCAACTTTTTCTGATTTCAGGGATTGTCCTGGAGTGGGAACCTCATCAGGTCCGGTTGTGAAGGAACTTCCGTATCACACAGTACTCGGTGGACCTAGTGTGGGGTACAAGCCGACCCCACAACACAGTTCACATTCGAGACATCCTCCGACAAATTTTTCTCAGGATTCTCCTGATTCACAAAACGACGCTTCTCTCCTTCACATCAACATCTGTACTCAGGTGATTTAAATTTAACAATGGCTGTCTTGCGCAAGCAGCTTATTCAAAATATATCTTTTCATCAAATTTATGTAATTGCTTTCGATTATAGCGAATACGTAACGAAGATTTATATTATTTTGAATTCTGCATTTAACTTCTTTCTTACAATTTGAAGTGGTTAATTTATCATAACCATTTACAATTCAAATTTAAATATCAAGTTTTTAAGTTTGCCACAGGTATTTAAATTCACTAAATTTAAAATGAAAATAAGTCTAATTTCAAAACTTAATGTTTGAACCTTTTCCAATTTAAACTTTGTAAAATTAAAAATAATGTTTATTACAGGAGAATACAATGCGCGGTCCTGTACTAAATATAAGTCCTGGCTTGGCAGCCAGTGGAGTAGATATGGAGTATCGCAGAAATGCACAAGGTATTCAACTATTCAGATTAAAAATAAAGTACACTTCGATATTCATGGTAATGTGGAAACCTTTTAAAATCCAATAGTGATTAAAAAAAAGGTTGACATGTAATTCTCGAGAATTTTTCAATTACTACCTGTTGTATATTTGTGGACATGCTTTTATTAATATCTTATCTTTTCTTCTAGGTACAAGTCAACTACCTCTGAACTCTGTTCAGATTCAGCCTTCACCTCCATTTTACAGGCCACCTAGTCAAGAAGATGGTAGAAAGGTATTGTCTCAATTTTGATATCAATTCGTTTGTGTACATGTTTTGTTTGTTGAAACATTTTAAAACTAAAATCTGCTTTTGTTCTCAGAGTGAATCTCCATCCAGAAAGCGTCGTAGGATTTCTCGCAATGGCACAGTTTCTGGAATTGAAGTACAAGAGTCGACACCTCCGACACCGACGCCACCCTTACATACACCAATTATACCCTGGGAAGTGGCATCAGCCCGACGAGCTTCTCGCAGTCACCTCACGGCCCGTGGAAGCCCACCAATAAGGAATCGTTACCAGCGATATGCGGACTCGTTCACACCATCGTGCCCCTTTATCAGTGCCCACATTCCTTCTTCTCACAATGTGCATCCAGGGCTTCACAGCAACCACCAACACCACAATATGCACAATCCGCATCATGGTCTACATGATCCTCAACATCCTCAACATCCTCAACATCCTCAACACCCTCAACATCCTCAACACCCTCAACATCCACAACACCCACAACACCCACAACACCCTCAACATAATATACATCATGTTCACCCGTCCCATGCTCATCATCCGAGCGGTTCGTCTCATCATCCGGCTCAAGGGACCAGTGGACCTGTTGTTGTCGAAGTTGGTCAAGTTGGAGTCTCCGGTTTGGGAGTTGCTGTCAGTGGTGAAACTCTTTGGCATCCACAAACTGCTGGTTACAGACTTCCGTGCCAACTTCATGGATATTATGCCCCTCCTGGGCCTCACGCATTCGCACATTCGTGTCAGGTAAAAATTTTTCTTTCTTTAAATTTTTGTATAGTTTTTAAATGATATAAAATTAAAATAGAATATAGGAAATAAATTTGGAATTAATTGTTACAGGTGACGCACCCTCACCACCACAATCATTATTCAACTCCTCCTGGCCATCCAGCGCACCCTGGACACCCAGGACATCCCGGTCATCCTGGACATCCAGGACATTCAAGTCATAGTTTAGTTGGTTCTATAGTGGGTGCTGCTCCTCGAGGATTCCCTGCTCCAGGACCAGTTGCTGCTCTTCATCACCCTCATCCACCACCTCCGCAAGTTCACACGACGCATTATACTGCTCATCACCAATTAACTCAACCAGTAAGTTCATTCAAATTTTCCAAGACCTCGTAGTTTTTAATTTAAATAGGTGAAAATGCCTGATTTTTGTAAAATTGTATGAATTGATAAAGTGAAAATATTAATAATTCTCTTTTTACTTGTTGGTCTTGCAGAGGGAAGTCGAATTGGAGTTGTTGGGCTCTCATAGAGGCGGTAACACGGTCGCTCCACCACTGCCCATAACTCATTCCTACAGTCCTCAAACGATAACCCATGTCACGACGCAACCCTCAATTTTCTTGTCTGAGGTACGTGGAAATCCACTAGAAATGCTTCATGCAAGAACACGACCAACTAGCAGCCCTCGCCGACCCAGGAACAACAGAAACAACAGCTGGCGAAGACCGGCTTCTTTACCACATACACCCTTCCCAGGACTTTTACTCCATTTCTTGTACGTATCAAAATTATATATTGATAATTATTTTCAGTTTCAGAAAATACACAAATTTTTATTTCTGCTTATCTGTGGATTCAATAATATCCGGTTATTCAACTTCAAGGCTCTTTAAACAGAAATGTCTTTTAAAAATTAAATTAAATTAATTTTGGAAGCTAAATTATTTTCTTATAAAAAGTAACTCAAAACTTTGTTAAAATTTCCCACCATAATTTTTCAAAAAAGTTCTGCAGATAAAAATTTAAGAGTTTTAGTTATTTTGATAACTCATCTTTAGATTGTTTAATATCTCTAATAGTTCAAGAACAGTAGCTGTTCTTCTCCATAAAAAAATACCATTTTACAAGACTGACTCACGATTCACTTGGAAATTTTCCAATTTCCTCAGTCAAGCTTTAATGTTACAAGTTTGAGGTTTTTAAGCTTCTAGTCGTCTGGAGATTTTGTTTTGTTTATAGACTTGAAAAGTAGAATCCGACAAAGAAAAATGTTTAAGCCGCAGATTTACTTTATAAATAAGAAAGATTTAAAGTGACATGTGGGTTATTGAGTTACATTTGCAGTATAAAAACCATGATAAGTAAAATTGAATTTTGCCAGAGAGTAATTATTTAAAATTTTGAAATATCGAACGTGAGATAAGTAATTATATTGCTTAACTTTTTTAGAACAATGTTCAGCAATCCACCACTATCGCCGTATGGCCAGGCTGATCTCTCATCGGCAGATGCAACAGAAAATGAAAATTATGAGGCTCTGCTCTCCTTAGCTGAGAGACTTGGAGAGGCAAAACCTAGAGGATTGTCACGTTCAGAGGTTGATCAGTTGCCTTCCTACAAATTCAACCCTGATTCGCATGAAGGCGATCAAACAAACTGCGTGGTTTGCATGTGCGATTTTGAAGTTTTGCAGTCGCTTCGTGTTCTGCCTTGCTCGCATGAATTCCACGTGAAATGTATCGACAAGTGGCTCAAGGTGAGTTCATTTAATATAAATTATCAGATTATTTTTCGGTGGTGCCTCAATATCGAAATAGATCTTGCATCTATTTAAACAAAATTGGTAGTCTTATTCTAAGAAACTGACAATTCCACAACAAATAAAATCTTTTTTTAACTTTGCAGTCCAACCGAACGTGTCCTATTTGCCGTGGTGATGCCGGCGAGTATTTCAACAGTGGAAATTCAACCAGCGATTGACGTCATGATGCCCAGGTGCATTAGCGCCAAATCTCAACCTCGAGAACGTTCGTCCTGGCCCAACTTCCAGCAGTCACGTTACTGGTGTGTTCAAATCCGTGCCGTTAATTGGCCTCAGCTCCTCCCATAGAAAACCCCTAACGTGACCAACGGCCATTTATCACACCAGATATTCGGAAGCATCATGACGGTTTCTGGAAAGTTCTTCATAGAAGTCGTGCTTGTAGCTTCTGCCAAAGAGGGACAACGAAGGCGTCTGGCATTGTTTGCAATCAAAGACGAGTTCTCATCAGGTTTGTGTCACGGGACGATCCAAACCGAGACTCTTCGCCTGTTTACTTTTTTTGTCTGATTGGTTTCTTTTAGTTAGTGTAGGTTTTAATTACCACGCATTTCGCATCACTCGCAACTAATCCTTGCATTAACCGATTTACGATTCGATGTATTACCATTTAAGGGGAATGGCGTGAGAAGATAGCTGGTTGCACGCACTTGACGAATTCAATTCAGGAATTCCCTTTTGCGATATAAAAAATATATTGTTGCGTTTAGTAATTCTTATTAGTCAAACGACACCAAGCATGCTGAGCTCTATCCAGTTATTTTAGTTAAAGACTCAATTGAGTGTGTTTTTGGTGAGTCGATGTATGGAATCGTTACGCGCGATTGTAAAATTCTAGCACGTGCAACCAGTCGCGTCTGTGTGCATTCGGAGTTATATCTTGCATATATACACACTTTATGTAATATGTATAGTTGTAACGCCACCTTTCCATTAACGTTTTAGATTATTTCCTTCTTTTTAGTACACTGTTCGATTTATGGATGTAATTGTATATATATACAACTGGAGGACAGGTAACCAAATCTAGTGCTTAGGTTTCTCTGATAAGAAAGCAAGGTAAAGCTAATTTTAGGCGTTTGCGTGTTTCGTAAGGCCAGGTGATTGTTTTAATCCTTACGCTATTTTCTAGGTACATATATTTAGCAATTTAGGTGCTCTAGATAGGAAGAATTATTTTAATTCGAGTTTCGTGGAACTCTTTTTTCCAAAACTCTTTGTTTTCTAGGTTTCTTGTTCCATAATTTCTTTGTTCATTGTTTGACGGTTTTGTTCGGGTCTTTCCTATTCGAATTATCAGTTTCAGGTTTTCTGAGATACTGGAAACGATTTTCTCTGAAAGACTTGAATCTTCGAGAAAATTCAGAGTCTTCCAGAAAAAGTGTTCGGCAAGTTTGGAGTGTTTCAGAGAAATCTAGCCTTTTTGGCAGGCAGATCTCGAATCCCCTTTCCCTGAATCCCTGATAATGTCGTCCGAGTCACGAAGCAAACGTGAAAAAATATACAAATCGAAAGAATATACAAAAGCAGCTTCTGTTTCCTGCGTATCTACCTCTAACAGAAGATAATGAGACGATTAATATTTTTTTATAAGCACATCTCTTAAAAGATAATCTAAAAAAGTATGGTAGATGAAAAAAAGTAAAAAATATCGAAAAGAAACGTTACTTGCAATATTGGAAGATGTTTAGTGGAAGGTGGTAATGAAATTAACGCTTAGGGATTGTCGTCAAAGTAACCCCAGTATAATGTGTGCCGCGTTTAGCGCTTAATAGTGATTCTAAACTTGGAACGGGCTGAAGTAAATTATAAACATAACTTTCTTAGTTCTCGCGTATGGTGCATTTTTCAATGGCTTCTTGTCATGACTCTTCAGGGGTCGTTCTTTGCTATAATTAGGATGATAGCTTCTTTGAAATAGAGTGTGAGAGATTCTCTTAGTCTTCGAATGTCCGTATATATGCTTACTCGAAATTTTGTACTTGGATCTGTTACGATGTTTAAAAAAATTCGATTTCTCCATTTTCGGTGGTCCTAATCAATTACGATTATAAAATAAAGAACAAAATACAAAAAGTCATGGTTGCTCTATCGCACAATCGATTAACACTTATCAGTTTCGTTCAAATTTGTTAAGAATTGAAAATTGTTACCCTTTTGTAGAATTTTCTGCACGCTTGAATCGTCAGAATATGAAGAAGACTCGCGAAAGAATGAAAGATCGCTTCTGGTACCTCTATGACTCTCCTTCCATTCATTGCGTGCCTTTACTGTACTAACCGATTGCCAAGAAAACATTCCGAAGAAACGTATTTAGAGAATATTAACGTATTTGCAGGCACTCACGTAAAAAATAAACACACACAACCGAATATACGTAAAGATAGAGTCGTGTGATCTGTTTCTTGTTGTACGAGGAAATCAAGAGAAGATGTGCTAAACGTTGTATGCTTTTGCTCAATCTAGCTTCTTTTGGACTCACATTTTGGTCTTTGATTCGGAATTCGTTTGTCGTTGAACAGGGAATTCTAAGGTGTGCGAATTTTCCAAAAACTCGACTCGCAATACATCAAAATTGCAAAAGACAGTGTGTTGATCTTAGCATGTAAGAACACATATCGTTTTTTTATTGTGTTATCTTTTTGTACTTTAGGTTTAATAGAGTCGTTGTGTCGCAATGAAGTTCATTTGAACCGTAGCCTAAGTAGATGTTATCGAAAGGGACGAGCGTTCGATTGGAAAGATCTGTCGCGAACGTTTGTAATTTTCAATTTCAAAATCCATGCTCCTTTTGAACTTATCGAAACCAGTATGGGCTATTTTCAAAAAACTTGTTTTTCTTCCTAGAAAGTTAGAGTTTAGGAACTGAGAGCTCTGAAAATTGAGAGTTTGTTGGATTTATTTTAAAAAATGAGCCTGGGAAAAAGCGCTGGACAACGCAACGTGATGCTGTGATAGAGAAAATCAAACCAACAAAAGTCTCAGATTCTCAAGACTTCCCACTGTACAAAATTGTCGAGTATCTTGTAGACGGTGCAATTTTAATTCGAGACCTTAATCTGTCCAACGCTCCGTCCCTTGATACGTTTAGATTAAGAAAATGTATCTATCTATAAGTTGTACCTTTGACATACCTATCGATGTGATGTGCATCCGTCGAAAACTTTAAGCGACACCTCGATATTATTTCAAATTCTTAACGGTTTATGGCTCACGAAATTGTAAATATCTTTAATGAATTCTAGAAAATATCGATATAAAAAAAGGGGATCAAGTACCTCTACTTGAAGAGTATCCAACTTCCCTGGGTAGAGATATGAAATAAGA
Source organism: Synergus laeviventris (assembly GCA_032275145.1). Lineage (NCBI taxonomy): Eukaryota > Metazoa > Arthropoda > Insecta > Hymenoptera > Cynipidae > Synergus > Synergus laeviventris. The sequence continues at coordinate 8,764,618 of JAUESI010000018.1, read as the reverse complement.
TCGAGGAGTCGATGAGTAAACAGTACCAAAAGAAATTCTTGTTCCACTATAGTCGCAAACCGAGATCTGCTTTTAGATTAAATTTAAACTTATCGTGTTTGCAAAGGAAAAAAGATATATGCACATGTACATCTAAATTATATTAGGGTTGGCAAGTCTCGAACTAAATGAATTAATTTTTGTGATCGCCGTGATTTTTAAGTTGTGCGTTGCTCGAGAGAGTGAAACAAAATCGGTGGCAATCGAATCATGGTGGTGTGCAAGTATTTTTTGTTGTTTTTCAAAATATTATATTTAAAAAAATATTTCGACCACGGACATTTTTCAATTTGGTGCTTCTATTCGCAGTAATGAGTTGAATTGAATGAAAGTGAATACGCTAATAACATTGCGTCTCTTATTATTTTGTTTGAAAATCTGAAGGATTATTCTAATTGTGTTGATAATTTGTGAACTTTGAGTAGATACTAAATTGCCATTGATATGTGTTACAATATTGTATGGGTCCGATTTTAACTGTAGTTACTTGTATGCTATTATTTAATTTCTATATTCGTTTAACTGTTGTCGTTTAATTAATGCGATTAATACTTGTACGGCTATCGCTTAGAAATCACTACAGTCTATTAACATTTGTCTCTACTACCGGTGAGAGTGGATTAACCCGCTTAAATGAAAAAAAAACAGTGAACAGTGCACACATGGCGACTGGTAATAAATTCATAATAACGATGCAATACACCACAAAGTAACGATGTACAGAAAGAAAGCATACGATGCCAAACGATTCATGTTATTATTAATCGCTATTATTATTGCTACATATTATTAAAGAAAATTATATGTTCCTTTTCATATTAAGTTGATTTTGATTCTTCCCTCCTTTTTTTCGCTTCTCAAATCAAAACTAGCTTTTAATTATTTAAAAAGTCAATCAAAGAAACCTAGTTTCAGAAAAAAAATTAAATGTAATTTAAAAATTCGCCGAAGACAGCCGGAATGAATTTATTTTGATGAAAAGAATCATTTTATTTTCTTTAGGGAAGGCTGACATCTGAGATTGATTTTAAGGAATAAATGTTAAATTTCTTTCTAACTTCGACACTGTGGAAATGATCAATTTTAGAGTAGAAGAATCCATTTTTCGAGAAGAACTTGTCTATGTCAATTATTTGTTTTCTACATTTTTTCTGAGGAAAAATACTTGTTCTGAGAGGACAGTTTATGGGTTATACTATCAGAGTTTTTGAACATATTCTACTATATCAATCTGCACTTGAATATTCTACTAATTCGCCTTTGTTATGCTAGAGCTTAATTTTAAAATCAATAGGAATTTTTCTGCAAAACTGTCCTTTTAAGAAGTAATAAATATATTAGCAACGATGTTTATACTCTTTCTTCTCTTTCCCTCTTGAATTCATATTTATTTTCTTTATGGAATATTTTATTTTATAGATTAATTAAAATTTTTCAATCTTATAAATTTTATAGTTTTTTCTGTTAATCTACTTCAACGACGAAATATTATTCCCAAAACAGAATGGAGAATACGAGATTATTTTTCAACCCTTCAAGCTCGGTTTTGGTACATACGCTCGCGTGGAGGATAAAACAAAAAAAACGAATAAACAAGTGAAAATGAAAGGGGGTGGCGGCAAGGGCGAGGGTAGCTGCATTTGAAAGGGTGGATAAAATACAGGAAAATAGCGGTGGAAATGAATCTCTCAGCTTTAAGTGGATATGTTCATATCTCCATGGTGAATTCTGATGGAAGGTCTCCTTTAAATTGAGTCTGAAAAGGGGAGCTGAATTTACAAGGGTCTATCAGCTTTAAAATGCTGTACCTCTGGCTGATGAGAGGCGGGATAGGGATCCAAAGAGATTCTGAAGAGCGAGTTTTAGGGTTGTATGAGCTCCGGGGGCATTGATTCGCCATGGGTCTAGATGTAGATTGTAGAATGTAGACTGAGCATTCTATGTGAAAGTAAAAAGGTTTAATTCTAATAGAGAGAAATTGTACTTCCGCAATTAAATTAAAAGTCGGTTGAAAGCTAGATCGAATGTCCATAATACATGCTTCAAAAAATTCTCAAAAATGTTTACAATAATAAATTATGCAGAATTATGAATAATACATGTCTATGCTTTTTATTCACTTTGATACACATTTTTTTGTATACGTAAATACGTCTTTTTACTATTGAAATAAGACTTTGTGAGATGCAACATTTATTTACATTATGTCGAAGAACGTTCCACTTTACCAATTTTTTAAAAATCAAAGCAAACTAGAAATGGAAGATTTAACATTTTGGCATCGTTTATGATCCTTTTTTAGTACTTGATAATTCATGGGGTTATTATTGTCATTAAAAATAAAAATATAAGCAAGATCCTGTTAAAATATAGTATTTATATCTATAAATAAAAAATAATACAATAATAATTTTGATTAATATACTTTAAAATAAGGAAATGTAATATGTCAACTTTGTTGAGTTATAAAATTTAATAAATAAGTATAAATCTTGACTAGACGAGGCAAAGGAAATAATATAAGAATGAATACAATAAAGAAAGTTACAAAAGAAAGTTTTTTATCTTCTCTAAAATATTAACTAATGAATTTTTAACATAATAAGTTAAGCCTTATTTGAGTGGAAATTAAAGTCAAAAGTTTACCGTTTTTCAAATAAGTTTTCCTAAACCAAATAAAATACTTTCAACTCACTAGTTTTACACATTCTTTTTATATTTTTCTTATTAGAAAAATAATTGTCTTGGTCAATGCTGTTTGCAATATCTTTTTCTTTTCTCTGAGCATTTCACATTAAGTACAATTCCAGCACCTTTGATAATAATACTTCATTCAGTAAATCGTAGATTCGTACCTACTTATTTTGTATTTTGTCGTTGTTGAATTTGCATAGTCAGTTTTGCAATCTCTTCTCCCAAGGTATCGATATTGTCCTTTAAAGATTAAAAGGGCAATTATGAAATTTAATTCAGTGTTTTATTTTCAATTCCGATTTCGTAAAAAGAAGTTTAAGTTTTCTTACTTTTAAAGTGATGTTTTTCAATAAAGTGTCTTCCAATACAGATTGCAATTTTTGATTTATCTCCAGGGAAAGTTCAAGTGTCATGTGATCATCTGATACTTTGTGATTGTAGACTGAAGCCATTATTCCTCCATATCTGGCCAATTCCGCCTGTTGAAAAATTTGTATTATTTTTATCATTGTTGAATCGAAACTTGATTTTTTTTCATGTTTTTATAAAATAAAAATTTTTTTAATTGTTTCAAATATTTTCACACTCCTTATACTTATACAAATAGTAACTTACTGCATTTCGTTTGCTCTTGATATGCTTGAATGAAAAGAGTAAAATTTGTATGTTATTACAAAAAATATTATACACTATACCAAAATTTTTTTAGCTCTTATAAAAAAAAATTACAATAACTATCTTAAGATAAAAATACCTTATTTTTGTCTCTTTCATTGCTGCTCATGGCATCGAAATTTTCGACCAGAATGTAGTTCTGGATGATTTTTGTTTTCTTCTGTAACTCTTCGACCAGCGATCGCACATGTTCTTCCAAGAAATCTATCTTCTCTGCTTTTTTTACGTTGGTCTTCTGCATCTTGATTATTTTGTCTATTAAGGATTGCCTATCTACTGAATTAATTGAATAATCGGCACTGTTGCTATGGTCTGACAAGACACCGTTTAGTGTTTCACCTGTTAAAAATGTAGAAAAGTAATTTGAAAACTCGCAAATGAATAAATAGATTATAAAAGAATGAAAATTGACGGCATTAAAAATATAAATTTAGACCTGTATTTAACGAAGTGCTTGAGCCAGTCCTGGAAGTTGGGCCCAGGGAACTTACAGGTGACGCAGTTTCGAAAGCTTCTAATCTTTTTCTACAATGTTGCAATTCTCTGGTCATTTCTTTCAAAGAAAGTTGATGTTTTCTTTTCAAAACAGAATTCTCTCCTTCACTATCTTCTAGTTTTTGCGTGAGATTTTGAACGAGTTGTGTTTGTTCAGCCACATGTTTCGCAAGAAGTTCACAATCTTCTACCCTTTTCTTCTGTTCTGTAGCGAGATTTTCCTCCAGGGATTTTACTTTAGCCACAAGCTCAGCAATACGCTCGTGTAAGGGGCCTTGTTCACGTTCCAGACGCTGATTTTTTCCCTCGATTGCGGTGAATTCAGACTGAAGGCATACATTTTTATCAGTCAGTTTTTGAGTGAAGTCGAGCATGTGAGCTTCACGCTGTCGACACGAATCCATATCTATTTTGAGTTCCTCGTTTGTTTGTCGAAGGTGCTCTACTTCTCCTTCAGTTGAGGCAAGACATTGTTCTAGACTGAAAATAATAATATACTTCAATATCGTATTTCAAGAAATATTATTTAACTTTAGAATAATTTAATTTTAATATAAATCTTATTATACTTACTGTTTTAATTGAACCTTCAGAGTTTCAAGCTGAGAAACTTTAGCGACCAAATCGACAATTTCTTTCTGACGTTGATCACCTACCGATTTCAAATTACTCAGGTTGCTTTCGTAGGATAGACTGCTTTCTTCCAAATCTTGAATTTTCAAACTGAGTGTATTATTCTCTTCTATCAAAGCCAGTTGCCTGTGTTTTAAAGTCTCGACTTCCTTTTGCAATTGAAGTCTGGATATTTCCTTATCTTCTGTTACGTGTCGTTCTAAAATTAATCGAGCTTGTTGTTCCTTTAATTGGTGGTCCAAAGTAACGGCCTTATTTTCTTCAGATTGTTGGAACTTGCGCATTGTATCTTGAGTTTCTCGGCGAACGAGTTCGCATTCTTCCTTCATTTCGTTTATTTTGGCCTGAAATAATTTAATTGAACTATTTATTTGAATTTCAAAAATAGATTTAAGATAGATTAATATATTGTCTTTATTAAACAAAAAATTTGATATATTTTACCGTTACAGCTTCTAGTTTGTGTTGGGTTTCTTTTTGTAGGTCCATTTCAGATTTAAGTTTAGTTTGAGTCCATTTTAACTTTACGTCTTTGATGTTTATATCTTCTTTTAGACGATCGACATGCTTTTGAAGATCCACTAATTCCGAACATTTGTTGTCCAAAATATTGCAAATTCTCGTTCGTTCTCCTTGGGATTGCCTCAATCTACTTTGTAATAAATCGTGCTCTTTGTAGATTTCTTTATATCTTTTCTCAGCTGAATCTCTTGCTCTGTGATTTAAATTATATGTTACTACACGTATGAAATATATTACAAATAGCAACTTAAATTATTTAATATTACCTTTGCACATCTATAAGTTGCTTCTCACTGACCGCATACTTCATGACCATACCCTCTCGTTCCTTATTGGCAGTAGTGTATTCTTTACTCATAGATTCTAGATTCGACAAAGCAATTCTCAGTTCATTCGTCAACCGACTCACTGTTTTTTTTAAATCCGCCATTTCTTCCATCTGCAATTCTCCAATTTTGTCCTCTACCAACTGTTGATTCCTTTCCTCCAACTTCGTTATCCTCTCAACAAACTTCTCATTTTCCCTCTTTATCGCAGCATAATCCCTCAAAAGTCCTAAATACATAGGATGATTATGCAAACCATTATTAGGACTTTTTGAAATAGCCGAATCAATCGAGTCTTCTCGATAAGAACTATCAGCTTCAGAATCCTCCTCTGAAGCTGGTCTTGGACTATTATCCAAAGATTCTGAAGAGGTAATATTACACGGATTAAGACTGCAATGTGACTTTGAATCTAATACATTTTTCTCTACGAAATCATCATTTGAAGGAGAGCCTTGCTGCCTGTCTCTACTTTGCTCGATCATCAAATCCAAGTTAAGCGACGTCTCCATATTTCCTTCTTTATTATCAGAAATACAATTTTGTTTGGATTCATCTACAGATTTATTCCTTTCGGAATGATATCTAAATAATCCTGATTCGTCTTTGTATCTGACGGTGTTAAAGTGCAAAGGTTCGTCTGTAGTTCTTGGAATTTTACCCATGTCTGTCTCTGAACTAGAAGTTAGATCTGTTGAAGAAGATTCAGAACTTGTGCATGAATCTTCTACAGCTTTCTTTATACCAGAATCGGCCAATTTTAAAATAGAATTGTAACGGCCAGCAATATTCTGAGGTAAAAGCGTTTTCTCCATAATATTTGTAGATTTCTCTGTAATGAAATTGAAAAAATGACGACTTTTGTTAAGAAACTGTGCATTTGTCTGCATCAAGTTAATTGGATTCGTCGGCAGTGAAATCTTCACGAGTTTGCTATCTTCTGCTAAAGTTGGTCGAAAAGTCCTGGAGGGAATTTTGAAGCTTCTATTTTCTCCAGGTAATTTTGCTACCTCATTTTTAAATACCTCTTGTGAATAATTATCAATGTACTTTTTGGAAGATCGATAAGCATTATCTTCGATAATGGAATGTGTTTCGTTAGGTGAAGTAATTGCTGAATAAACATCAGTAGATTCTTGAAAAGGATTTGTGTCATGGTTAGTCATTCTATTGACGGAATTTGCATTTTCTTTATTTCCTTTTACTATGTTTTCCACCCTTTCATCTTGATGTTCTAAATTTTGAGAAGAGTTTTCGGACTTTAAAGTTTCAAGTTTAACCTGACTGTGAAGAGTAATATTTATGTTTTCTGTACTTTTACTTCCCTCAAATAGTGAATTAAGGAGGCAGGAGTTTGACTTTTTAAATATTGTTTCATTTTCTTCTTCGTCAGTCATATCTTCTGTTTGTTCCGACTTTACTTCAGACTGAAGATTGTCCTCTGAAACCAATATAAGATTTTATAATTAGGAAATTTAAAGTAGTCCAATTTTGAATGATTTAATTACAGCGATCAATAAATCAAAATTTCATAAGAAAAATAACATAACATCAAAAGCAACTGGAAAGTGGAAAGTGTCATATATAGTCATACAATACATATCTTCGAATGACCTTAATGAAAATCAAAATAAACAATATTTTTTTATAATTTCCTACCCTGATTGACATCAAAAAGAGCATGATCTTCCAGGAAGTTTAGTTCTTGAATTTTTGCTGCAGGAATATCGAGAATTTGATCATTTTCTTCCATTTTAGTGAATCCTCCGTCCAACCTTTTTTTTATTAAAATGGAATTAAGAATTTAATGTGTAATACATGACGGAAATTTTAATTTTCATTTATAATAAAATATTTTCCAGGCATTCTTGTTTATTAGACTACTGTTTCTTGCAGGCAATACATAATTATTAACAAATTCAATATAAATAACCTAAAACCTGCTAATCTGTCAAACAGGTGTAATGTACAAACTAAAAACATTAGTCTTTGATTTTTTTGACATGTTGGCGATGCGCAGCATGCGCAGTCACTTTCGCGCGCATCGCGTGCATTGACCGATCAGCTGAGCCTGAGCTGAGACCAGATGCAAGTTGCAAGTGTTGCAACCAGATGGCAGATGAGCCTTGAGAGTGCTTGAGAGGGATTCAGGGATGTGACTACGAGAGTCTCATCTAGATGTGTTGAGTTCAGCTTTGATACTCATTACTTTCGCTTTATTTAAATATATTTAATCAAATACTTGTTTAAAAATGTCAAAGAAAGTGTTAAATAACGTGAGCAGAGTCTCAAAACTTTTTCAGCCGTTAAGTAATTCACCGAAAGATGCACCGGTGAAAGCAGACGTTTCAAAAAGTTATAAAGTAAGTTATTATTGAGTTTATTAAATTAATATATATATATTTTTTTCTTTTTCTTCTTAAATGTTTTTAAAATTCTGTGTTTTGAGGATAATTCAATAAATATGAATAAACTAAATAAATTATGAATCACATTGATTTTTAGCACATGGTGGATGCTGGAATAATAAGGCAAGCTAGTACTGGAATGTACACGCTTTTGCCTTTGGGCTTACGTGTCTTACAAAAACTTACTGACATAGTTGATCAAGAAATGTTGAATATTGGAGCTCAAAAAATACTTCTTCCTTCCTTGGCATCTGAAAAATTGTGGCAAAAGACGAATAGACTTAAGCAAGCTGGACGAGAATTATTCACCGTTCGCGATAGACATAGCCATACTTATGTTTTAAGTCCTGTAAGTATGAGTTTCTAAAATAATTCATTTTATTTAAATACAATTTTTTTTAAATAGCAAAAATGTAAGCTATAATTGTATGTACCCTGCAATTTTCAAATTTATTTTTCAAGCTTTTTTTATAGTATAATTAATATAAATTTTTAATTTTCAAGAATTTTTTTAGACTCACGAAGAAATGATAACGGATCTCATATCGAAAGTGGGGTCTATTTCTCCAAAATCTCTACCTCTGAGACTTTACCAAATTTCTAGTAAATGGAGAGACGAAATGAAACCCCGTCTCGGTTTGATAAGAGGCAGAGAATTCATTATGAAAGATTTATATACATTTGATACTGGGCCAGAACAAGCACAAATTACATATGATATTGTTAACAAAGCTTATGGTAATATATTCAAACAAATCGGGATTCAATATACAAAAGGTGATTCCCAAATTCCAAAGAAAAATCTCTTATTCATAATATAAGTTAGAAATCCACTCTGATTATATTTTTTATAGTTGTCAGAATTGAATAACTTAATTTTCTAATTTCTCTTTAATTATAAAAAAAAAATCTGATTATAAAAATAATATTTCAAGCTCTTGGAAGCAGTGGAATTGTTGGAGGTTCAACATCTCACGAGTATCATTATTCCATGGATATTGGTGAAGACACTGTTCTTTCCTGTTCGAAGTGTGATTATCATGTGAATGAAAGTGCTACAGAGGATTCAACTTGTCCTTCGTGTAAAAGTTCACTTGTTAAAGATAATACATTAGAGGTGAGTTTCTAAAACTGAAAATATTCTAACTCTAGAAACATTATAGAAAACTTAAGTCTTTTTCTCAAAACTTTAAATTACTTTCACCTTAATTTAACATTTTTTTCAATTATAAGATTGGACATACATTTCTTTTGGGAACAAAATATTCCGAACCTTTACAAGCTACATGTCATAGTGGTCATGGACATACACCTTTATCAATGGGATGTTATGGTCTCGGTATGACTCGTATGATAGCTGCATCAGTTGAAGTTTTATCGACGGATAAAGAAATTAGATGGCCAGTTGCTTTGGCACCTTACACTGTTTGTGTAATTCCACCGAAGGTCAGTTTTAAATGAGTAAACTTTTATTTTAATATAACTTGAAAACCTTTATTGTATTTTATAGTCTGGCAGTAAAGAAGAAATAGCCTTGTCTCAAGTGGATCGAATTTGCGAGACGCTCTCCCAATCAAATGTAGATTTTATCATCGATGACAGGACGAATTTGACGATCGGCCAACGTTTAATATACTCCCGAAAATGTGGATTTCCTTTTTTGATAGTAGTCGGTAAATTATCAATTAACTCTTCTCCTCTCTTCGAGTTTTACGATTTAAATAATTCCAAACGCGAGGATGTGAGTATTGAGATGTTATTTAGTTTTTTCAATAATCAGGATATAAAAATAGGAGCTAGCCAGGAAATGAAAAGAGAAATAACAGTTGTGTGATGAAATGGTGTTTCTTATTATTTTTAATTAATTTTATAGAAATGATTCTGTATCTACACTGAACAGTGAATATATATTTACACGAAGTGTTAAATAAGATTTATAACATAATATCACGAGTTGTATATAAATAGTAAAATATCTATTTAAATTAATACCTTATATGTACGTTCTTCATGCATTTAAATACTAATTCTTATTATGTCGTTGAACAAATACCATTAATATCATTTCCGTTTTTCACTTAATAATCAGGTCCTATTGTTTTATTTGAACCTTTACTCTGTGGTAGGCGTTACAAAGAAATCCTCTGAGATTCCAGATATTTTTGAAGCTCTCGGGTTGTAAATTATAAGACGAATCAACAGCTTTCGCCCAAATCTCTACTTCATTTTTCTGTGGATCGACTGGCAACTCCAGACTCCATAAACTCCAACTATAATATCGACCTGGTTTTGCTTGCGGATCTTCTTCCACTAAATCTGCGGTATGCCAAGTTTCCCCCTTGTCTGCAGTCACATCGACTCTGATTATTTTTTTGCCGCCACCTGACCAAGCGTAACCTGAAAAAAGAAAAGCAATTTAAATTGAAATTTTCTAAATTGTATGATTTTCTTTTGACACATTCTATTAAAAATAATAGAATTATTAATATACCTTTGACGCGAATTTTTCCGTTCTTAATCTCCACTTTTTCGCGTGAACTAGGAACACAAATAGCAGAGGTAACAGGCATTTCTTGAATGGCAGGAGCCTTTGAGAAATCGATGTTTTCCCAAGTTGTACTGGGAGAAAATCCTTTGTAGTCCCCTTGCTGCCATTGTGCCGGGCTTTCCTCTTTAGAAATTACGATTTTTCCTAGCCATTTTACGTTCCTAGCCCCAACAACCCCGGGAACAATCACTCGAATTGGATATCCATGATCGAGAGGAATTTGGTTTCCATTCATTTCATAAGCTAAGATAACATCTGCTCTAGGATCCATGGCTTTGCCTATGGGGATGCTTGAACCGTAGGGTGAACCAGAAGGATCGAAGTCCAAACCTTCGAACTTGAATTAAAAACTATTATTAATTTCTTTCCAAGTAAGAATTTTTTTCGAATTTCTGTATTTTTGTTTTTTTTCAACATACCTGGACGTGATTGTATTTTTCTTCGTCGACTCCTAGAGAGTTTAAAACATCACAGAGTCTCGCACCAGACCATGTTGCATTTCCAACAGCACCGACACTCCAACTTAATCCTTTCAAAGGCTTTTCCTAAAAAATATTTAAACATATAAAATAACGCAATTAATACAACTAACAGGTTGAAAGGATCCATTAGACCTCTCAGCGATTTTACGAAGTGTTTCTTTATTTAAAATACATGTACCTCTGCCATTTCCGATCTTCGATTGCCTCCACACATTATTGCACTCGTTACTGAGTATTTAGGATATTTCTTCAAATCATTTAAGTTAAAAGTCTTTATTGTATTTTCTTCAATTGCTAATTCCAGCGAGTAATTCTTTATATCAATTTCAGGAACTGGCAAATGATTTCTTACGTAAAATAACTCTCTGTAAAATAATAAAAGATTTAATTTAATTAATCATAAAATTACATCTATTTCCTATTTAACTTAATAAAAAATAATTATCGAAACTTACGAAGGTGTTATAAAACTCTCAACCAACAAAGTACTTGGAGGTTCAGCACAAAATGGTTTATAACCGTTAATGATCAGAGCTTTGTGCCTCCTAGGTTCCTTAGCATAAGGATCATCAGATGTATCTGCATTACAATTAACATCATCCTTTGAAAGATTTCCTATCCTCATAGACTCGAGTAATTCGTAAATATCATTTTGATGATGATTGGCAAATATGTTCCAAAATGGTTCAATTGAGCTGCCAGCAGCCATCATTATTTTCTCGGGTCCTCCAGGATGTTTTTCGACAAAATCTGTTATGTCATAAACTCCCTCTTTAAATGTGATCCAAATTCTCGATTTCTTATTATCATGCTTTGCAACTTCTTCGGCAGAAAATGTTCGTAAATTACTTTTTCGGTTTCCCGCTGTTGGTGTTTTTATCTCTAAGGCATGTAATTTTTTAAGCTCTGCATAATTATAAAAATAATAGATGCCTACAGCTGATAATGTAATTGCACTGTATGCAAAGAAGCCATGATAGTTCTTTTCCTTTTCTGCAGTTTTGCTCGAGGAATCTTGATTTGATTTGTTTGAATCTTGACTTCCTGAGCTGTGGCTTCCAAGTCGTTTACAACTCTCTATGAGATTTTTTAAAAATTTGCGAGATCTGAAATAAAAACATTATTTGTCGTAGTTTCTAATTTCTCTTTCTTAATTTGATAAAGGGCATATTTGGGGTTAAATATCATAACAATTCTGTTTACGATAATCTACAAAGATGAATGACGCGTGTTTTCAAATTGCGTAATTTAATTACATTATTGTGAAATTCTAAATGTAAGACAATTTGAAAAATCAAGAATAAAAGTTCTAACGGTTCAAATAATAAGATTCACTTTATTTTTAATACTTCCAGTCTTTTTTTTAATAAATTTTTTATTGGATTAGCATTGTTGGGACGCAAAACGAATTGAAAAAACCTGGATAAAATTAATATAAATAATCACTTACCTTGGGTTAGGACAGAGAATTCTTAAAAGTCCATGCATTACAAAGAAAATTGAGTATTCGTTACCTAAGTAATTTATTTAAATATCAAAATTGCGCTTGGCCACGTGTATATATGAAAATGTGTTCAATATGATAAAATGTTCAAGTTTGAAAGATAAGAATAATTGCGATAAGAGCGAAAGTCATTACAATATATATTGTGTAATAAAAAAACTTGATGTCTCCTTTTCGCGTATGTGCTTAGAATTTCGTATAAAAGTAACGCTTTTAAATGATTCGCGGAAACCAATTTTTTTATTCATCATTTTTTAATGGCGAGCTCTGATGTTTGGATCAGCCGGCAGCCCCAATAAGTGATCAGCCCTATCAGAATTCAGAATCCGACTAAAAAACAAAATGGAGTTCCTTAGTGATTACGTGATCTGA
>JAUESI010000018.1:8715114-8744363 GCA_032275145.1 Synergus laeviventris | reverse complement strand
ACATATTATATATATATATCAATCCTTAATCACTTGAAACTATAATGTCCTGGTTGTTTAAAGGAGAGCATTTTTATAGATAAATATTTGTTTTTGTAATCAATCAACCAATATAATTGAACTTTTATTTCGAACTTTCGGCGTATTATTGCGTCTTATTATGGTTCACTTCCACCCACTAGTATTTTGGCCGTTATAGATTATCCAATTCCTTGGTCAAATTTTAATTTAGATCATGACGAAGTCTGTTTAACCTTACCAAACTTTTTTAGGACGATACTGACCTACATTTATTCAATGTCAACGCACTTTTTCCCCAAGCGTTTAAATTTGCTGTTTTGGCAGTTTTTGACATAATTCAGATTTACAGAACGGTTTGTTTGTGTTCGATTTTCATTATGAAAATCTTTTCTTTGTTGTAATATACTTTGCTTTCTTAATCACCTAAAGAGAAATTGAGACAAGTGTTATTTGGCCTTTATCGATCATTTTTGAATGTACACATTATAATTTAAGAAAGAAAACCATATTTGGTAATATTTTATCCATTTTAGGATATTAAAACAAAACAATATTTAATCAAACAGTTAAATAGCATTTCCATGTGCTCCAAATTGACTGATGTGAAGAATGAACATTCTTGAGTTTAATAATTAAAATCCTGATATCTTAATTTCATATTTATTAAGAATTTTTTACAATTTTTTAGGTCCTGCAGTTTCGCATTCCACCAATGTACTCCAATGGACAATTTTTGTCAACCGTGGAAATTCTGAAATCAAGTAAGTATTTTGACCTCAAATAAAATTGAAAATGAGAAACTGAAGTTATAGTAAATATTAAATTTAAATAATGATAAAAACTTGCACTTTGAAGAAGGTATCATGGAACAACATTCACCTAACTTTAAGTAAAAGATATTTCCAATCTGTTAATTAATAGCCCACTTATTCGAATTGTAAGAAGCATTGCTTTGCGCATTTACAAAAAGTGAAATATTTTCACTATCATTTTCGTCTTTTCATTTTTAGTCTGCAAGAGATATCCATTTTCAGACAGCGAGACTAATTCACGTCAAGGTACTTCCATTCCTTATTTGCTTGTCCCTTAGATTCCTGAAAATAAAGTAATCATTTTTTTTTAAGAAAGTAAAAAGAAAACATTTTTCTTTCATCTGTTTAATTATCAGGAATCTATGGGTTTGATTGACTCTACTTAATTTTATAGGTCACCCAATCTCATTGGCCTATTTTGAAAAAAGGCTAATAATAAAATAAATACTTGAAAAGAAATAAAGTGCATTCAATGCATGAATTCAACGAATTCAATTCTAAAATGAAAGAAATCCAAAATTGCAAGCATAAGAAATAGAAAGAAAGTTTTAAAACTTCTAAATGCAACAAGAACCTAAAATTTCAATAATTGAATCTGTGAGGCTTGTTGTCACTTGTTTAGAAAATTGTCTTGCAATAACTTTTCTAGAACGCAATTCCCAGTTTCCATCCATTATTGTGCAACGAGAAACAAATTCTGTTTCATATAATTCGAAGCGTGAAATTTACATATTTATCTAATATACAAAAGATACATTTTTGCTAGATATATGTAGTATTCTTATAGTAAAGTCTTCTGAATTACCTAGCGATTAAAAATATTCGCACGCAAGCTTTATTACAAAACAACTCAATGTTTCCGTGGCAAGAAATCTAAAGTTCATAATAAATTTGCAGGAACTTGTTTTAAACCAAAAATGAAATGCAACAATGTAGTTAGAAGAGCCCAACGTTGCCTAACGTGGTTGGAATTCCAAGGACCTCTTAATGAACGCAAAATGAGACTTGCTGCTGCTACAAACAATATAGAAATGATGCGACGTCTTTTAAACAGCGGAGTATCTCCTAACGCCAAAGACGAACAAGGACGAACCCCTTTGCATTTGGCTTCATGCAGGTAACAAAATATTAGAATGAAAAACCAGAAAATTAAATATTCGACTGGCAATTAAGAGAACGAGTCACAGTCGAAATCTTAGTTTTTTAACCGAATTTAAAAAATAGTCATACATTGTTTTTAGAGGATACGCTGAAATTGTTCGACTGCTTTTGGAACACGGAGCGGATCCAAATCAACGAGACTGCATAGGCAACACGCCATTGCATTTAGCAGCAGTGACGAGTAAAATATCAGTAGTAACTCTTCTTTTAATGGCAGGAACAGACGTGCTTTCTTCCGACCAACACGGTCACAACCCATTGCAAATTGCTCAAACGAAATTGAGGCTTTTGCAGAGTTGCAAAGGATCAGATATGCATAAAATTAAGGAAGAGGTGCACAATATAGTTACCATGCTCTTAGCTTATCTCGAGAAACAGAAAAATGTACAACAACAGGTCGAAAGTTTAAGTTCCTTCTGTTCTCGCCTTTCCCTTTCCAACACTTCCGACCAAATCCAAGACGATGTGAGAGACTTATTGGCTAACTTAGATTCGTTGAGCTTGACAAGCTAATTGTCTCGACACTATCTACTATCATTCACTCATCGCTTCTTTTATGAAGAGTTCAAAATTTCTGTATAAACAGCCTCTTTTTCTTCTTTCTTTTTTTAATCGATGTTTTTAGCCCTCTTTGTTAAAAAAAACTTGTTTTTTAAGTTTTATTCTTAAATTTTGAACTCTCAAAATCTAACTTCATAGTCACTTATGAATTAACTTTGTAATTTGTGTAAAATACTCGCAAGCTCGATGAAATTTACGTGCATGTGTATCTAAAATAAAAACGATTTAATGTAAGTGATTGAAATGTATCGATACAATTTCGAAAAATATTTTTTCGAAACAATACTTTTACTTATAATTTATAATCACATGTAAATCTAAGGTTTGGTGCCGAGAATTTTTTTTAATAGTCTGGAAGTCTTGATTTGCATGGGATTCACATACTAGAGATAATGAACATAAAATTATTAAAAAACAATTTAAATATTTTTAATTTTTGTAGTATACTTGCGTTGCGTAATTTTTACGATTACAGTGTTTTTCTATCCGATATTTAACATAATTTTAATACGCATAGAGGAGATTGCGCGGTATGTTCTCGGATCGTACAATTGTGTAAATACTTGGTGTAATCACTTTACTTCTTTTGTACATAGTGATCCAATGTTTATAATTATAGAGTATATAAACAATTCAGTGATTCATAAATAAAACTTTTAAACATATATAGGATAAACATTAATTTCCTTGCTTTATTGGATATATGATGAACTGTTTTTATTTTAATGCCTTATTTCAAGATGATGAAACTGTATTCTATCAAATTATTAATAAAAGAATGTGTACCAAGAATAATTGTTTTATAATATTCAATTGACAAATGAATTGCCTTGATAGAGAAATTAAAGGAGAAAGATTTGAAAAAAATAAATAAAAACTTAGGAAGTTAGAATCATGAAATAAAGTAGTCTAAATGTAGGTCATCTGCAAAGATAATTTTATTTATTTTTTTTTATTTTTGAATCTTTGCCATAACACGAGCGTAAACTTCAAAATTCGAATATACAACTTTGATATTATCTACAAAACAAAAACGTCTTACGAACGTACGAAACTTTCAAAGAAGCACACTCTGGAAGTATAATATATAATTCAGGCACGTAAGAAATTCATGGAAGATTGAACTACTTATTGACTAATACACGATTTTTAATTACTGCGTAACGCAGTAATTACGTCAGAGTGCCCTACCTTCGCATTTTCCATTAACTCACAACTCACAAAAAAATATGCGCGAAAATGCGAACAAAGTTAGAATTATTCGGCTAACATCGTCGTGAACGACAAATGAACTACAGTAGTAATAATACTTGACCCGCAAACAAATCTCTTTTTACAAATGGCGTATTTACAAAATTCAATGTATGCTTAATATATACTTAAAGCTACGAGCAAGGGTAATCAAAACTATTCTTAATTGTTTTTGATTTTGGGTTTAAATACTTTCAGACGTCGTTAAAGAATATTTAGTACGAATATAGGTTTCTGATTGAGAAAACTGATTATTAAAATCGATTGCCATGACATAAGGATATGTAGCACTTCTTTTGTGCGAATAATAAAAATAAATCGCTTGTTCCCTCAGTTTACTGCAAAGGAAATGCGATCGTCCTCAGGTTATCTTTATGAATATATGTGAAGGATGTAAACCCTATTTACATTTATTGTTGAAAAGATGTAATTTTCATCATTATTGTACTCGTTTAAAAATACTGATGAAGGATAATTTATAAAATAATAAAAGTTTAGTAACATGAGTCATTGCTTGATCAAAGAACTATTGAGCGCACTACTTTGGCTCCTTTGATTTTAAGACTAAGATTCGTATACTTAAGATACTTGAGAGTTTAAGTTGTTCTACACGGGTTCCATCGAAATCTGAAGTGAGTTAAATTGAGAATTTTAAAACTAAGCCGAAAGAACCCTGCTCTTTGGAAATGAGTTAGAAGTTGTGTCAAGGACACATTACAGTAGCTAAGGAAGGAAACATTTCGGCCTGAATAGGTCCGTAATCCACGTTTTCACCATCCACTGTTAAATAGCCATTTGTACCCTCTGCTGGTTCTATTCTGAAAGCTTTCACTGGAATCATCTCGACTCCCGGAATGGACAAATGAGTACCAGTGCTCATACCCAATAGGAACTGTAAAAACGCAATAAAATATTCAAGATTAATGGCATTTAATTCATTTTCTACCTTCAAAATTCAATTTCCTCATTTTCCTTAAAAAATATTATTATTAGATGTTTCTTTGCTCTGTAGCGCTACTCATTTGTTAAGTAGAATTGTGGATACAAAGCAAAAAAATCCCTAGTCTTAATACTTTTCTTCTTTAAATAAAGAGACAGAACTTTGAACTTTGAAGAATTAGAAAATATTCTAATTTTTACCTGGAGTAAATGAGCTCTCGAAATGCCAGCTTTTATTATAAGCAGCCAAATGATTCCATCAGCAAGACGCGCATGAGGAGCAAAAAAACAATCTTGCGCTAAATGTGATTGATAGGCGGCATAAACCATGATGAATTCTCCTAAAATTAATATAACATTTCATTAGGAAATAGCAGAGAAAATTAGTACTGCGAGAAAGATTTTTATTGAAAGGCTCTTTAATCATTCAGTACCGTTAATTTGTGTCCAAGTATTCGGAACTGGGGCAGTAAGAGCTGGTAGCGTTGAAGGTGGTCCATACGTGACATTGTCATTGCTCGAACTTTCTGTTTCTAGAAACAAAGACTTGATTAAGAATCATTCTTCTCTTTGTTAAATAATTTCAAAGATCGAAGCACACTTACCTTTCCCTATCTTTTCAATATCTTCCATGCTGTGATAACTGGAAATAGACCCTGTACTAAAATACGATGATTTCACGGAATTCGCAGAGTAAAAACTATCCAATCTATGCCTACTTTGGGTCTCAGTCTCCAGTTCTAGAGTATCTGGTAACATTTCACCGTCGTTGCAATTATTTAAGACATCGCCTAATCCATTTGCACCACTGTCGAGGGCATCGTGGTAACTTTTGGACTCTCGCATTCCATTGAACCTGCAATTTAAAGGTGTTGGATTCAAGTTCTAACGTCAGAATACGATTTCTTTATTTTACTCAACATATTTTATCATTAGATATTTTTTCGCTCTCTAGCGGTGGGTAATTTTTAATTTAAATTATGTATAAAGACCGTAAAAGTCTGTAATTTCAATATTTTTTACGAAAAATCAAAACTTATTGTTTTGAGGTTAGATTTTGAATTCCTTGTTTTGTGTAAAAAGTATTAAAGTTAAATGATTTTTCGCTCTGTAGGCAAATGCTATAAATTGTGAAGCATAATAGTATCTAGAATTTACCGGTCCAATTCATCTCCAAAACTCTTGGAATGTGGTATCTTGGTATCGTTAATTTGATCCTTGCGATAAATGTTACCATTGTTTATGTTTTCTACTATCGGGGCCTTATCGTAGGGGAGGTAAGAAACCTTTCCTTTGTATGTACGAAGTCCGATAAGCCGAGCTACACTCCATATGGTGAATCTTTGGCCACCAATTACTCGAAGATGCTCGCTTTCGATATCAATGTCTGCCAAAAGACCCCAGCCGACCGACAGAAAGGAATATAAAATGTGATTTTTCGTTTCAACTCGAACCAAGTCCATTGCTGCTTTTTTACATTTGACTGCTGCAAGCGCACTGATCAACATCGGATTGTGATTGTAGGGTTCTCTGAAATTATAAAAAATATTCGAGTATTTAGTATCGTCTACATATTATTATCAACTACTTATTCAGAGTTGCTCAAAAGTCCGGTTTCAAAATTCCAAGTCAAATAAATCAAATTGTATAGTTTCTCTTCTTACAATAATTAGTGGACAATTTTGAGCTCTTGTTCATCAATAACTCATTAAGATATGTTTACAAACCAAATGACATTTGTAAAGTGGAATAGAAAACTATATAGGTAGATTTTTTACTCATTCTCAGATTCTTCTATTTTTTTTAGCTTTTTGAATTTTATATAAAAAACAATAAAAATGGTTGAGTGTTTCATTTATCCTAGACTGGACTTAATAAAAGTTTTTCATAATCCCTTATTCTTTTAAAATTTTGATTTTTAATCTTCAGTTTCTTCCTTTTTCTTTGATTCATTTTTTAAATCTATTAAAAGAGTGTCAGTTCAAAGCCTGATGTTTACATGATGAGAAAACTTACTGCCTGGCATATGCGATAGATTTGGCTAAGCCATTTCCAGATCCGCATGGAATCACGCCAAGGGATAATTCTTTTAGAGCTCTTTCCCAATCTGGTCTTTGGAAGATACCATTGATTACTTCAAAAACAATACCATCTCCGCCTACCATAAGCAAGCAACTCCATTGATAGATGTCTTTGGTTCGAACAAAATCTCTAGCGTAGTTTGAATATCTCGTGATGTGGACTTCATAAGGCTTTTCAGCTTCCGAAAGAATGGGGTGGATTCTTCTTTGAAATGTTTCTCTCCCTCTCCCGGGTCCAGATTTTGGATTCAGGAGGACCAGACATTTCCTTTGCTCGCTTGGACATGCTGCAATCATAAAATATCATTTTTTAAATTGAACCCTTCGGAATTGACCAATTTTAAATTTAATCCACTCAACATTTGATGGATTCCCAATGAATGAATGATAGATTCCAATTTACTATAATATTTATATTTTAGTTTAATGATACATTGAATTCAATTTCGACTTACAAAAATTTTTTTTTTTAAATTTTCAAATTCCTATCATAGAACACACGTAATAGTAGATATTATTCCAGCTGTTATATTTTATAGAAATTTTTTAAACGTGTAGTAGGAATTTTAATCAACCAATTTGAGATTATAATTTGTAATTTTAGTTATTCTCTAAATTATTTTCAGAAATACTAGGTATTTAAAATAGATTCCTACCAAGTAAAGTAATAATGGAGTATAATAATGGAATATAATAATGGACATTGGATACTATAATGGTAGAGTGTAATAATGGACATTGGACACTATAATAGTAGTGGAATTGTCTGATATTTTTATAAGGAAACGGAGAAAACAAAGAGTATACAAATTGTAATAAGGTATTCAAAAATGATTTATTTTAAGCATTAAGCAGTTTAGTAAAAATATAAGTACACCGCAATTGAGAACTGACTCTAGAATATTATCTATGATTTCTTGATACTCTCATCAATAATAAAATTTTTATCAAGTTAAAAATATGTACTTCTAGGTATCAATTCAATCAAAATCAGAATGAAAATTTCAAAAACATTATTCAAGTTAAATAAGTCAGATGATAAGAACCAAAGGTAATAAAACTGGATATCGGACCAAATCAGTGCCAAATGCCTTGAAAGAAAATTAAAAATCGATGCTGTAATCAAATTAGGAGCTGAATAAAGAGGGAGTGAATTATGGAGACTTAATTGAAACAAATTTGTGGAATCTTGATATACTAGATTAAATTATTTAATTAGAAGTCTGCAACAGTTTTTGGCTCGTTCGACTGGTTTGTAATCAACACATTTTTTCATCATTCTTTGAAACTGAGTAATTGACAGTTTATCTAGACATATATACATACAGAAAAAGATAACAAAAGGCGATGCGTTACATATAAAAAAATGAATATTAACGACTTGAAATTTGTTTGACTGTTTTTTGATGAACTTTGTACAAAGACTTGTTATTCATCAGGTATAGAATTCTGACGATTCCATCACAAATAAGCGATTGACGTTACCTTTTAGATTATATGCACATGATACCAGATAAAGTAAATCTTCAAGGAATTGAAAAAAGAACAGAGGACAGAGGGGACAAAGGTATTATTTTCATCAATCTGAATGATTAATTCTGATTTTTTGCCAACAAAATTAGTATAAAAAGTTAGTGTTTAGTGTTTATATATATAGTGAGACTTTAGAACTAAATAAAAATACTACCTCATAAATTCTATTTTAAAACTCTCTGATAGAGATCAGTTCCCCCTGTTTCATAAACCCAGACGCCTTAGACAATTATTAATGTTTCTATACCTTAAAATATTAAAAATCCAGGAGTCTATATTTGCAATATTGGCGAAGAATTTTAATTACATATACATATTACTAAACTAGATTTTCCTATTGCATTAATTGTCTTGCAACCTACGTGCATTAGAAATAAGAAGTTTTTTCTTGTATAATATTCATATGACTTTCAAAAATGATTTGTGAAGTATCCATTCATACCGTCTGGATGGAATGATGTAACACATAGTTTGAGCTCTAAGACAGAGTCAAGTACACTTGAGTACACTGTCGCAATCGTTTTTCAATTTTTTTTAAGGCTTTCGTAACAATTGGAAAAACATTTCAAACTACAAGATATGAAACAATTACCGGTCAAATTGATCAATTTTCCTTGTCAACTATAAGAAGATATTTATATTTTTTAATTATTCATGACTTCCATTCTAAACATCTTGAAATACAATACACGTTTAGTCTGACGAACTTTTTTTATTTCATTTTTCTGCACTTATTGGATTAAGAATATCAAAAATATTTCCCAACAAATTTAATTTTTATTTATCACTAGCAGATGTTTACCCGGAGTTGCTCGTGATTAAAGAGATTTTAAGGAACGTTAAAAGATTTTTAAAAGAGTGCAAAACAAGACTTTTTAAGTGAATTAAAAAAATTTCAAGGAATTGATTCTAATGTGGAGGAAATTAAATTACTTGAAATTATTAAAAATGTTTTTAACTGTCTTTTGTAAATGTCTTAAAATTATTTTAATTATTTCCTTGGTCTAGTCGCTACCCTGCTTTATTTAATGTCAGTGCAAAAAATGACGAAAAAAAAGTAAAATAATGTTTCTAGAAAGTTTATAATGTCACCCTGAGTTGTAGCAGAACTCTTAGTTTTATCTTGCATGAGGATTCTTAGATTACATCTGGCTTTCTTTTACCCTAAAAACTTCACGGAAATCTTATACTCTCTTTCAGAAAGGTTGGAGTTAAAATAAAAAATAAAACAAACCGAATATGAATAAATATTAATATCTCAGATAATATAATAGCACTTAAAAAATTAATACAATATTTTTTTCATTTTCATTGTAGGTATATTTTTTTAATCCAACATTTTGGACCTTTTTTTGTACAAAATTTTGTCACTCAATGACATCTAACGATTTCTTCATCATTTCACAATTAGCCTCAACAACTTAAAAAAAATCTTTCAACTCTGTATAAAATGTTTGAAAATTCTATTTTTTATTTAATCCTTTGCATTCTACTATTACCCTACTTTTTTCTGTTTTCCAATTATTTTTATACTTTGTACTCTTTTTTCAAACTTTTCAGACCTACTTTGTTCTCATTTTTGAAAGATTTTTGTCTTTTTTTCAAAAATAAATTATTGTCACTCTATTTTTTATTGATTACTAAGCGTTTTTCACATAGAAAATGCCAGTTAATATGTAACACCTTTTAGTCTGGCTGTGTTCTGGTCAATGATGCTAAAACTAGGGCGCTTATCTCAATTATAAGTGAATGTGTATGTTCCATTTGTGACTCACACACATGATCTGATCTATGTTTAAGTTAGTCCAGATCTCGACATGCTGATCTGCATATATATTTATGCCTACGTACGATGTGAAATCCAGGTATATTACTCATACGTAACTATCCAACAAGCATCGCGGAAAGGCCATGGCATTTTTTAAAAATTATTATTAAACTACATATTAAAGCTATTCCATTTCTACCTTTCTAGTTTTCACTTTTTCAGGCATCTCATTTGAAAACGTTTAAAGAAAATGCATTTTAGCCATTAGATAAACGTTCCTTATCGTTTTTTATGTTTATCTGCTACCAACAATCAATTTTAAGTATTAGTTTTTATTGTGATCTCCGAAAACCTGAAATATGGTTACAAGAGCCAGGTCATGTGATTTATATACACGGCCTTAAATGTATATAAAGAGAATAATTTAATTTTAAATGAAAACTATCAAAATTGGCCATGGAATTTATTTGTAAAGAGGTAAAGGCTAATAGAAACTTTACCTCCTACACCGAAACTCGGATTTAATCCATCGACTTAAAAATTCAATATTGAAAATCAATGATTTGATTATGTAAATAAATTTTATTTTTTGTTCACTCGAGGAATAGATTTCACTTGACTACCTTGAGCATCAGGGAGGTAGAAAAAATTATTGTGTTTGATTTTTTTATTTAATCGACAACAATGCAAATATGTTTTTGCAGTCATTTACTTGGGCAGTTTTTATCTCTCATTCATATAGATTAAAATGAATTATAAGTTATATTAAATCTCGTTAGATCTCTGAAAATTGATATAATTATATTTTGCCCACAATGGTTAGAAAATTAAAAAATTAAGGTTTCTTAAAATAAAGAAGTCTTGAAATTCTAAAGTTATTAAATATCAGTTTCTTTTGCTCTACCATTGCGCAAATGCCACTGGTACTTCAATTGATCTACATACTTGCGACTGGGAAGAAATGAACTATAAATTGAAAGGTTGGACAGAGATTTGTTTTTATGACTTTTAAAGTTAATATACTCGCTTTAGTTTCGGTATATTTTCGATTGATCTAAAGAACTATAGTAACTTGAATAAATAAACAATTTTTCTTTAATTTAATATTAACTTAAATCAATTTTAACTTGAAGAATATTATTTAAAAAATTGAAAATTGAATAGAAAAGTGATTTGAAAATTAAATTTCTTTATTAGTGTCTTTTTTTCATGGAAGTATTAGAAGAATCAACAAACCCTGGTCAAAGCAAGCGATTTCCTCTTGTATTCCAGACTTTTACGATGCCAAAAAGCATAAAGTCAATTATGCATTAGATTCAAAAATGCAATGTAAGAGTTCCGAGAAATTCTGAAAGAAAAAATTATCAAGAGGTAAAAATTTATTAAACAACACTAATAACTTCCAAGAAGAATTAAATTTTTTATGGCTCATAAAAAAATTCTAATTTAAGGTTTGGTTGCCAAGGTCAAATTATTTAGAGTAGTACTTAGACATTTTAGCGAGATATTTTTTTAACAAATAAAGTTTTTTTTTAAAGAAGAAAGTTCTGGAATTTTTTATTCAGTATTTCTTAGCTAAGAAACATTTATTTCTTCAAAGAATTATTTCAAGAATTAACTTTTTCGTAGTAATGTGATAGATAATTATACTCCTTTGTCGGTAAAATTTTTTGCACAATTATGCTAATAATTTCATGCCAATTAAATACTAAATATTTACTCAAATTCACCATTTTGATTAAAGCTCTTTTTAGGAATAGATATTCTTTTAAAAACAGTTTTTGCAAGTTTTCTTGATTCTTCTATTACATAAAAACCATCCGTCCTTAAATGGTGTTCCTGTTCGTGACATTATCTGAACAAATGTTATGCACTCACTACACTTTTATTATGAATAACGTAACCTGAGTAAATAGTAGAGAATCAAACAATAATATCCTGTCTCATAACATTAAGTCATATATAAATATAACTTTATAATCACGCAATACTGTGCATACCTCACTTCAATCTTTGCTTCACCAGTTTAAAGTTCAAGAAATTTCATAATTTCATATAGCTTTTTTATTTTACAAGAAAAATTTATCTTGGACTTTCACTGTAAAGAGAATTTCACAACTAAATATAATAAAATCAAAGTTTTATAATGTCGATAGTCAAATAAATAATATAAATACCAAAGAAAGAATCAGTTACTAGATAGATTATATAATATCTAATAGATTTTGAACAAATGAAAAATATTTTGAGTATTAAAATCCTGTTCATTTTAAAGTTCAGAACTTGAGTGAACACGCGCACGTGTATTTTGTAAAAATACAAATTCATCAATATGTTCTATTTCAGCGAATTATGATGTTCGTTCAAAATGTTATATTTATTATGTACGAATGGATGTTTGGAACTTTCTTACTGGATGAAACATCTATCCAAATTTCAATGTGATTTCAGCTTAATCTTCGAACATAATAATCTTTAAATTTCTTCACACGTATTAGCAGTCTTTAGAAACCTAATAGTTTTACCTTCAATTTAAATTCCTTTCAAAACGAATTCCAGATTCCATTTACAGATGGTCTGAAATTCGTTAAAAATGTAGCAATTGCACCAATCCCATTTTATTAATATACACCTTTCGTCCAGGTAGTATTTATTGCTCAAGCGGCTCTGACTCATCTTTTCGCCGCATTACTGTATGTACACTGATTTTTTCAGTAATTGGGTTTACCCAAAAGATAGACCTTCGATAGCTCAGTTGGCTAAGTACTCTCACCGAGCAAGGGTCTTACCAATATTTGTATCATTACGCATCACTCTTGAATAAATAAACGATCATTACAAATCAAATTAACAACATTTATTTCGGAATCTCTTATAGTCGGATTAGTTTTCGACATAAGGCACCTACGTACGGTGCATTGAGAAACATGAATAATTAATAGAATCATGGGTTCTGCCCTAGTATTCAAATTTGGCATAATTGAACATTCGTGTGATATATGCAGAGAAAGATAAAAATGATGCTAGTTTAAAAAGAGGGTTTGTGTTTCTGAGTTGTTAGAAACTTGATAGATGCAAATCTTCACTTGTTTTCATTACAGAGTAAGGTTCTTTCACTGCGATGTTTATTCACAAGTCGAGTTTATATGTACAAATTGGCAAGAAAAACGTTGAGTAAGGTCCGGCGAGGTTAAATCGATGTGCAATGAAAACTAAACGCTTGTTGACAAGAAACCTTAAAGTCATTGACACCGCAAGTTATTAACAACCCTATACTTTTCATAAAGCCGTTGATAAAGAATAATCTATAAATAAGTCATAAATAAGTTAATTATTTCAAACCTAAGATTCACGAAATCTTTTTTCTCAAAATGATCTTTTCAATAAATATGATTAGTTGTTTCTCTTTATGAAATCACTGAACAACTTGTTTTTTACCACAACTCATTTTCTACACGCAAGAGCTTCAAATTCATTTCATGGAATTATCAAAGCCCCAGATCTCTGAATTGATATAATTATATTCTGCTCGCAAAATGGTTAGAAGATTTTTTAATTCCAAGGGAATTTTTAAATCCAGGTTTCTTAAAATAAAGATAAGTATTGAAATTCGAAAGTTATTACTTATTAACTATATTAATGAAATAAAAAAAACAGGGTGATTAAATCATTTAAATTCCAGTAATTTCCGATATTTACTTTCCGGGTAATCATGATATAATTACCGGGAAAGTAAAAGTGGAAAATAGAGAAGTAAAATAGCGGGTAGATCTGAATTGAGAACAAATGCTAGATTCTTTGAAACAGATTGGATCGCAATTTTTAAATAAAAGTGCTACTCAACATTTCCGATGAAATCATTGAATAGATTCAAGCGTAAATCCGTATCTACAGAAATGCTCACTTCAGCGCTAATCATCATTGAATTACGAGGCGTATATGTTCCGTGTTCTTCCTCTTCGACCTTATATGTAGATATGAATACGATGGTTCTATTGCATAATCTGCATTATTCCTGAACACTATTTCAAGTCTGATTAGATCTCTTAAAGGAATATGGCTACGTAATAACTTGAAATGTATTTTATGTGGAGAGAGTTTGAAAGTGCCCCAAAATAAAGGTTAAAAAAAACTTTCTTGAACTTACGAGTCTTACAGGCATGCTCCCTAAATTTGAATTAGTTACTAATTCAATTAGTAACAGGAACGAACTTATTATTTCATTTAGTAGAAAGTGGAGAAATTACTAATTCAATTATGTGGACAAATTCTTACTAAACCAGATTGAGTGTGCCAACTTTACATTGGCAATAATAAATATTTTTCACTAAAAGATTAACTGTCGTATGAATTTTCTGTGTTTTAGACTTTTCCTAATATCGTACTTAATTGATGATCACGAATCTGATTTTTTTATTGGGATTTACGTCATTTGATTCAGGAATGAATTTTGCAGATAGAGTAGGTATGTGTGATGTCTCTCTCTCTCTATACTCAAGATTCATTTGAAGGACGTAATAATGACCACAATATTTTGAAGGATACACGGTGAATGCCCGTTGCCCTTGAAAGACAAATTATGTGTAGAAGAATGATTCAAGGTAACAATTTTTCAAGTTATTTCAAGATCAATAGTAAATAAGGCAAATAATGAAAAATAAAGGTTTCAACGTTTATGAAAGATGATAAAGCCACCACCACACTTGACTTTATAAAGTTGGAAAAAGTTAAAAAAATTGTGAAAAAAAGATACATACATCTTGTTTTCATTTGTATTCAAATCGTCTATTAGCAAGTGCCAAGCATCTTAAAAACGCCAAGTCAAAGGTTATTTTTTTTACCACTTCCTGGTTAGTTATGAAAATATTATGTATTAAAAATAAATACCTGTTAATGACTAAGTTTCAGAAAAAACGTCAGAATAGTAATTTGTGAACACTTAATGACTTTAACGTCATCGGCTATTAAAGATTCGTCAGAATTATTAAATATTCGAATAAATTCATTATCAGTCAATGTATTTCTTAATCATGATAATTATATATCAAATAATTAAAATTCTCAGACAAGTACGAGAGTAAACAAAATATAAAATGACTGATTTTCATACAAAATTCATGAGAATAAATTCTTAAAACTGTGCCAATATTGGATGAGGAAAAAAGCTTCGAATGATAACTTTCAAATAGAATAGGTAGAAAATATTATTTAAGTTTAGGCTAGTTAATTTCGCTTCTCAGTTTCAATTACAAATTATACGTTTATCTTTTATCGTTAGAGTTAATAAAGTCGACAAAGCGAGGGGAATAGAGCGTCAGAGGAGAAAAATTAAGTATGTATCAAATTGAACGGCTGACGACCAAAAGGGGATACGCCTGGATTCAGCCTGGGAAGTATTGTCCTGAGTGTCAGTTTTTTAAAATCTTTCGAATTTTAATTTTAAAGACTGATATTTGTAAAGAATTTCAAGACACATATTTTTTTCCTCTTGCAAAAATTTGTAGGTTTTTTAGCTTTTGAGATGATTGGTAAAAAGTGGATTTTTTTAAAACGAAAAATTCCAATCTTTTTTCACTTCAACTCGCGCTAATTTAGCAAATTTTCAGAATTTTCGATTTTATCAATACTAAAGTAGGTGTTTAAGTCTTCTAAAAACTATCAATAAAGAAAAACGAAAATATATAAATTCCTGAACGCTGATTTTTATTATCTTCTTTTAAACGAGATATCTTATCACTAAATGCTAATAATTTTTGGTGCGACTACTAATAAGCTTCACAAATAATTTAAAAGTTTCCATATGGATACTTTAAATAAAATCTACACGTGAAATTCATGAAAATTAATTGAAGCCTGGATAACTGAATAATTTTAGTGAATTTCAACTAATGTTTAAACTGATTGTATAGGCCTTTCCACTATCTAGCGGTCAGTATGTAAACTTAAATTTCAAAACCAACAAAATAAAGAAATATGTTTATTAAATTCTCACCGCTGATAATAGACTCTAGGTTGCCATGGCTGGGACTCATAAGTGTCTTGGGTATAGGAACCCTCGACAAGAGGCACTTGATCGCCAATCTCCACCTGCTCGCCTCTCGGAGATTATCCTCGTATCTATCAAAGCTTCTAAATCGAAGGGTAATCGTCGTTCTTTCTCGTCTCCTGGCACCTTTCACTCTCGCTTTTTTCATCGTGTAGGCGTAAATATACAAATAAGCCGAGGTGTCATATTCGTCAAATGATTGAATTACTTCCGTTGATTCCACGAGCCTCAATTGACTTTTGGAAGCTCCAGGTCGACAGACGCAGCTTCCCGCGCTTTGCCTCTTTGATCTCATACACCTACATCCGATTATATCATTGAGGGATATTGTCTCTGTTTTAGTTGCCCCGTTGCTTTCCTTTTGTAGGCTCAAACCTTTTTCTGTCAACTTTACACGATAAATTGTATTCTTCTTGGAAGTTATATAAAAAGTCTCTTCCAAGATAGAAGTTACACGCACTTGAGTCTCTTCTTCCATCTCGATAAAATATCACTTTTAAAAAAATATTACAATATAATATATTTAATATATTCAAATTATAGTCAGTTGTTAAGAAAATACAACTACTATCTAGAACAGTTTTCCTGAATCGATCAACAATTGGAAATCGATCATGATTGTTGTATTTTCAGTGTCGCTGGTTTATATTGTCGGATTAGAACCATTTTAAAATTTTGGTTGTAAATAACTGGACGGATGCGACACTTACTTTTCTTCTCAATCAGTATTTCTTTTCATGATTTATCTCATCCCTGGTGCACTAGGCGCTGCAAATTCACTGATCGAAGTTAATATTGTAACACTGACAATGAGAAGAAACAAGACTGACAGTTTAGGAATGAATTTCCACGATCGATGTCGTTTCCAAGAGTTGATTTCCATTCAGCTTCTCACAGAAATTTATTCTTAATTAGACTGTCCAAAAGAAATCCAGAGATGAACGAGCACAACGCCAAAGCAAAGTGCACCCGGCCACTATTCGATCCTGCGCCCAGGGTATGTTGTTTTTTAAACAGAGAGAGGAGTTGCTCCGAATAGAAGTGATTCTTAAATTTACAAATTTGTCGAACACTTTAGAACTCACAGATCGTGATACGAATAATTAATTTAATTAATCGGCAAATATTGCCGACAAATCAGCTACCCGCCGAGACAGAATACTCATTTCGCTCTTGACTACTTTGCTTTTATGCTTTTATTGGGCCAGTTGGGACCAGTCATACTGTGGCTCATGTCACTCATGTGTTTTCAACGTTTATAACCTCTCCCTGCCGTCAGCTTTTGGTTGCTTTTGGTCGCCCGTCGCAGGCATCTGCAGGCGACCTGAGGCAACCGCCAACCGGCAACTGTCAATTAAGAATTGGCCAAGTGGTGTTATCTTGCGCTTTTTCATTAGAATTACATACATATATCCCTTTTTATCGACCGATAATCGCAGTAAATGCGATAATTGTTTAATTTTTTGCAGAAAAAAGGGTTTTCGAGTCAAATATTTTATTTATATAATAAATTAGACCTTATATTTACTTATTTTGTAGTTCTCTGCACGTAAAACTTGAATAATATGTAATAATAATAAGAAGAAATGAATTAATCTGGCATTAAGTTTAGAGAACAGCAGACGAAAAACTCTCGAAACTGCGAGATTTCGGGCGGAGAATTCAAATTACTATTAGAGAAATTTATGTTATCCGCTTCATAAATATGACTGAAATTAATAAAAGGTCGAATTTATTATACATATAAAATATTTGACTTGAAAAACCTTTTTCTGTAAAGAATTTACGACATATCGCTTTTTATTCCGATTACCGGTATTTACCAGTAGAAAGTTTGAGTTGCATTACCAGATATTACCTTCCCTCTATGGTATTTATTACCGCGGTGGCCAGCAAAGATATCCTGGACACAATACTGATGATATTTTCCATAATTTTAGAATTTCCATGTTAAAATTTAAAGAGTATGATCAGTTTTTACAACACTGTCTTCTTTTTATTGTATTTATTCGGACAGGGAATTAGACGCTGTGAAGTGAGCAACGTGCAAGTTGCGAGATTACATTTGCAGCGCTATCTGGATCTCTTTTCCGGTTTGTCAAAATGGTGAGAAGTTAAAGATTTTTGCTCTTGTGCAAAATCCAAAAACATCCTTTTTATTTATACAAATTGTGAATATTTTGTGAAGTATTTAAGTGCAGAACAATCTAATTCATCGAACTTACGAAAAATTTTTCTTTTTAGGGTATCGACATTAACCATAAACATGACCG
The DNA here is from genome assembly GCA_032275145.1 of Synergus laeviventris. NCBI lineage: Eukaryota > Metazoa > Arthropoda > Insecta > Hymenoptera > Cynipidae > Synergus > Synergus laeviventris. The sequence goes on along the minus strand of JAUESI010000018.1, from coordinate 8,725,917 downwards.
AAAGGTTCGACGAACGGAACCGCGGTCGCAGGACGTGTATTTGCGACTTATCGTCAAGGTATTTATTGTTTTATTACTTTTTAGTTGTTATTGTATATCTTTAACCAATTTTGACATAAGGGCTTCTTTTTTTTTTGTTTAAATAGATACATTTTCACTCGTGGAAAACCTAACCTCTTTGAGGTTAGGTTTTCATTTGTGTCAAACGTGCTCGTGGTTTTTAATAGTTAATTATTCAGAAATCTTTCTCTGAGAAATTAGCTTTGTTCTGTTAGGTGAGGAAAGTATTTTTGCAGTAAAAGTTCACGTGGAATTATTTGATATGCAGTGTCCAGTGTTCATGTGAAAAATTAAAATTATTCGTATAATGAAACACTTATAATTTTATCTTTGTTGTTTAGTTGGTGAAAGCAATTGGAAATTTTTATTAAAATGTTTGCTTTTAAAATTAGATAGATTTTCCTTTAAACAGCAATTAAACGAATTAAGTCAATGGCGAACTGCACTCTGTGTTAGTCTGAGAAAACAGACTGGTCCAATTTGAACGTTCGCCAAAGTAAATTCAGCTTTCCTATTCCGGCTTTTATCTCAATTTAAAAGACGATTATACTAGCTGAGACAAATATTGCAATTAACATATTTGAATTATAGCTCAAAATGTTAAATTACTTAGTTTTAATCAATAATTTTTCCTATGTTCAGCTCTATCGTTACTTGGCAAGAAAGACGAACTCCAAGTTCAACAAAATCATCCTTAAAAGGTTGTTTATGAGTAAAATCAATCGTCCACCAATTTCGCTAGCTCGAATTGTGCGTTTCATGAAGAAACCAGGCCGTGAAAACCGCATCGCAGTCATCGTTGGCACAGTAACCGACGATGCTAGGATTTTCGAGGTTCCTAAACTGACGGTATGTTCTTTTCATATTTATTAGTTTATTAAAACCATGCGACTTCGTCGCCGGACGCACCTGACGAAACAAACGCATTAGCTTGTTTCACCCGACGGAATATATATGAGGAAAAGACGGATGAAATAAGGAGAATAAGTTATTTAACCAGGCAGGCAATATACTTTTATATAATTGCGAAAATCTCGAAAATTTAAATGAGGTTTTAACGTTATAAATTATAAATTGTGCATATTCCTCGCATATATGTATACTGCTTTTATTTCGCTACAGGCGTGTCTGACCACAAAGCCATTCCGTAATTTAAACACATTAAATTATTTAATCCTTTGCAATAATCTTGAAATAGAAATTCTAAAGTTCTATTGCAGAAACAACTTAGATTATTAATGCATTTACAAATGTGACCTACATTAAACAAAATACTCTTTCTTACTGATATATTTATATCTGTATCCGGCTTTTAACCTAGGTTTTTCATTTGACAGGTGTGTGCTCTCCGAGTGACAGAAAAGGCCCGAGGACGCATCCTCAAGAATGGAGGTGAAATTATCACTTTTGATCAGTTAGCTCTCCGTGCCCCAACTGGCAAAAAAACTGTCCTGATGCAGGGACGTCGCAAGGCCCGTGAGGCAGTGAGACACTTTGGACCAGCTCCTGGTGTTCCACACTCCCACACTAAACCCCTCGTTAGATCTAAGGGACGTAAGTTCGAAAGGGCCCGAGGCCGAAGACGTAGCTGTGGCTACAAGAAGTAATCTGCTTTCCATCGCCGAAGTTTATTACACTACTTACCTTTTACAAGTACATTCGTTTACGTTCTGTATTTTTTTACCATTACTTTTCTGTGTAAGGTTCGTGGAAAATAAATGTTGGCACTTGTACAATTAATAGTTTTTCTCATAGTTCGAGAACCTTTTTATTAATAAAACTTAATCTAAAAGTAGACGATTTCTTTAAATATGTATTTTTTTCAAAATTCTTACTTACGCGCTTTCGGCTTTCTTCAGTGAGAGCAATAAACAATTTATTATTAGCATAATGATTAAATGGGGAATTAATTTTACTAAGTGATTAATACATACAGGTTCTGCTTCTACTTTTCCTTCTTCTGAATTTGCATCTAGTTCTTCTAATTTCTCCTCGTCATCTGATGGCGGATCGTCTGTGAAAGTTACAGTCGGGAAATATAATTTTGACTCCTCAATAGCTTTTTCTGGATTCTCGCTTACGTGATAAGGACCGATACCAGCAAAAGTCAAAAAAGCTTCGGAGCCCACTTTTTTTACAGCACATACGAAGGCTTCATAGCTTTGAATAAGATAAAGATAGATTTTTAATCATTCGCAGCAGTACTCTTTCACTTCAGTCGAATTATACCTGGTTTTGTCAGTATCTGCTGATTCAAATTCTTCTATAGATGAAGCAATCAACTTGGCTTCAGGTGGTTTATCCCGCTCAAAAACTCCGAAATGTACGACCTCTGAACTGTACATTTCTAACACTACTTTCAACTCATTTTTTCTTGTACTGTCGTATTTAAACACGATAATAGGAACCTTATAAGTTTTATCTTCGTACTAAAATAAAAAGGTCATTATTACCTTTAGCATTTCTTACTTCAAAGAGAAATTGTAAGTTTCCTCACTAGGTACGTAGAGTCCAAATATTTGCGGAAAATTGTTTTGTAAAACAAAGCTTTATTTCTAGAATTTGGTGGTGCCCAAACTACAGGAAATTTGTAGTTCTCTTTATCGCTGGAGATTGAGGCTGGCCGATGTCTTTGTGCGAAGCTGGAATATTAAAACAATATTACACCTATAAAAAATTAACATATATTTGTAATTTTAGTATTTAAACTTTAAAGATACATACGACCCTTCGACGAGGGGTTGTTCAGAATTAGGAAGTTTCGGTTCGCCGAATAAAAGATTTAATAGATATTTTTCAACATCCATTTCGGATTTCTTTTCATTGAGTTTCAGGCGCATAAAGAGACATTTTCCATCTAATAATAATTCTCTGTCTTCTTTTGGCAATTCGTAGTCGGACTAATGATGGTTAAACAATTACATTTATTTGATTTATTCTTTATGTATCCTTTCTTATTAGTGATGGATAAAAATTTACCTCCTTAAACATTTCCGGCAACATATTTTCTTCTACTTTTTTCCTAAATTCTTGTTCAATATAATAATTCTCTGGAAGTATTTCTTCAACAAGTTCTACGTAAGGTGGACTAGCTTTTTTATCTCGTCTGTGTCCTTCTTCATCTTTAAAAACCCACGGATATAATAAAAGACAAGTTTCTGCAGTCAAAGAAGTCGTCATATAGTGCATTTCATCTTCATATTTAGCTTTTGCTTCAGATTCTATATATTCCGAAAATCTAAATTAGTATCTCGTAATAAGAAAAGGTAAATGTAAATTTCAAATTCAATTCTGCACAACCTCTCTGAGCTTTTTTCGCTGCTTCCTTTGCTAGTCTAGCTTCTTCGAGTATTTTAAGTCTATTTTCCTCCTCTGGACTTCTTTGAGACACAGGAATGTTGAAGCTAAAATAATTTTATTAAAAGATTAATGAAGGAAATAATCTTAAATTAATATTACATACTCATGTGGTTCTCCCTTCTGAACTCTTTCTAATTCTTGGTTGAGAATTCTCAAAAGTTCCGGACAATTAGCACCAAAAACTAGATTCACCATTTCTCCATTCTGAAATTTTATTCATTATAATTAAATATAATTAAACTACTTAAGATTTATTTCAAAATAAAAACTTACATGAATAAACATCCAAGTTGGCTCACTTTTGCCTCTGAAACGTTCCAAAGATGTGATTTTGTCACACTTCGCCTGAAATACGTTTTATTTTTTATATTACAAATTATAAGTTGGAAAATTAGAAAATCTTTTTCTTGTTTATAATTCTAGATAATTTAAATCGTTAATTACAATAGCATAACTGAGAGTGTCTCCTCCTAATTCCATTTTTACTTTTTTCAAAATGCTGACCATGCCAGTACAAGGTCCACTCCAATCGGAATAAATATCTGCAACTTTAATTCATAAAAAGGGATTATAAATTGTAAGCTTTTGTTTAAAAGTGTTCAGATACTCACCGACTAAACCATTTCTTTCTAAAATTTTCGCCCACTCTTCATCCGTAGAAACTTCTGTTTGCAGTGCAGCTGGTTGAGTTTTTTTTGCCATTTTTTTAGAGGTGGTTAGGCCTCCCTTAAAATTATAATACTGTATTAAATGATATATTAAAATTTATTAGTAAATTCAATAAAAATAGTTATTAATTTATGAAGTACCCTTCTGCGGCGAAGCATGTTTATTCTACTAATTTTAATCACTTTCTTTTAAAATTGAAAAATTGAATCAAAGCGGAATTTTTTATTTATAGAGCGATGTCGATAATTTTGTCCTTCGTTCGACAAAGTCCTGAAATGAACTGAATATCTTTGAACTGAAATCAGTCTAATAATTTCCTCTTAGCTGGTCTGGGGACGTCGGTGACATTGAAGGCACGCGAATTCTTATAGTTAAGTATTAAGGAGTCTATCAAGCACTAATACTATAGTCGGTAATTACAAAGAGCCTCGGGCGAAATATTAAACAACGAACGTTATTTAATATTAACATACTTTTAGTGAGTTGAACACATTTTTTATAAATAAATTAACAGGTCGCATATCTCTTTATTGATTGTATCTGAATTGGATGGCATGCCTTTATCAGTAATTTAAATTTATGCTTATGATAATTTACAACATATTTGTTTAAAGTATTTTAGATTGTTAGAGGGATTTAAATTATTTCAAAAGATTTTGTTGAAATCTTCTGAAATTGATGTTAATTACGCAAAAAGTGATCAAAGTCAGTTGCTATTTTTAAATTAAAAATTTCAATCTAGGTTTGACATAATTTGATTCCATTGCATGCCATTTGTGTTTAATGCCAAATAATTAAATATAACCATGGTGATTTTGGTTTATGTACGCTCGATATATATGCCATCTCCTAATTCGTTTAAATATGTATAGCGATTAGTACGAAGGCTATTAAGTAGAAAGGATGAGACTGCACGCAACCATAAAATCATTGTCTTATTAAAATGTATGCAAATTACATTGAACTAATGAGATGAGAGATAATAAATGAATGTATTCGGCAACTCTTTCCAATTTTATAATATTTAAAGTTTATATTATTTTCACAATATTTTATATTATACTTCTTAAAGTTTATACAATTTTCGTACTTACGAAATCAAAGTAGAGAAAATCCACTTGTCCATTGTAAATAACAATAACAAAAGTTATATTCTAGATTCATCGTTGTTTTCATCTAAGTTTTACTAAAACGTCATTTAGAAGAAACACTTGATATGGTTACCTGGGAAACCAAAGGGGAAACGACTGGATGAGGTATTTTGGAATATAAACAAAGTACTGAATGGAATTAGCAAATGAAACTTGTACAATAAAATTGAGTAGTATTTTGTTCGAAAAAAACATTTGCAGAATTTGTTTATATTTAATTGTCGATTACTAATATTTTGAATTTTTTATTTGAGAGCGTATTTTTGATTATTTATAGAAAAAAAACCTCAAGTATTTTATATCATAATAACTAATTAGTTAAAAGCTGAATAAATTAAAGAAATACAAAATAATCACGGTGCTATTTTATAAAGAGAAAGTTATTTTCAGTCCTATATAAAATTATGAATTGAGTAGTTACGCGGTTACGCGTTTTAAATAATGAGCTGCAGTGCTGCAAACGTATTCAGCAGGTCTACCAACAGTTATCACGCATGAGCTGGAAAAAGATTTAAAGAGGCGCGGAATTCAAATATTTTAAATTGCTTTGTATTTTTGAATATTTTTGAATATTGTAAACATTGGGAATATTTCTTGCAACAAAAATGTAAATCGTATATAACTCGACATGTTAATAAAGAAGGATCTTGATATTCATCAATTAAAAATATCTTTAAACACCCTTTTTTGTAATATATGTTGCGCTATTGTATTATGTATGGCAAAATAATTAATTCAAATATTTTCAGGTAAGATTCTCATTTTTTTAAATAAATCGAAGACAATTCTGTTACACCTTATTTATAATAATGCCGTCGGGTCAATTCTTTTTAATTCTGTACATACATAATAATATTCTATAAATACTTAGAAATTAAATTTCGGATTAGATAATTTTATTTTATTGAAAGTTATTTAACTTTTACAGAAGAATTCATTTCAGCTTTAAAAATTATATAGTTGATATTGCTTGTAATTTTCCGTATCGACATGTCGATACAAAATTGGATTTCTGTGTCTTATAAGGATTCCATAAATGAATCGTGAAACCTTTTAAAAGTTACCTCTCGTCAGAATTGCTCCATACCTCAAGAAGGTAAGTGTAACAATTTTCATAATGTTACAAGTATTTTTTCTTTCTAGTGATTTTTATTTAGATGTTTAATAAATATTCTGTGCTTTTAAAAAACCAAAAAATGGAATCGATTTAATATTTTCTCAAAAAAATACTTTCTGTTTACATTAAAGTTTTTAATTTTTCAGAATATTTTTGAAATTGAAGAGTATAGAGAAATATACTCAATTCGATTTCCACGTAACTTCAAAATAAAGTCAATCTTCTGACCTACTTTCTGCTCGACTCTCTTTAAACTTCCCAATCTTCCTATCTACAAATAACATTTCAGGCAAGTTTTTCATTTTTATAATTCATATTGCATTATGTAGTTTTATCAGTATTATATAATTGTCGACTCATAAAAATATAATCATAGAATTTAATTGATCGATTCAATACTATGATTATATTTTTTTAGATCGACATTGTGTATAAAATTAATTAATGCCGGCCCTGCTAAGTATTCTCCTAATGTCAACAGAAAATTTTCCTTGATACATTCGTGTCAACAGACATTTATTATTCTCTAGAGTGCCTTATACTCGAGTGCCTGCGACATAAGTGATAACAAAAAAGCGATCAGTATTAGTTGATTTCAACAGAGGGAAGTGACAATTGTTACACTTATTTCGAAAGAGAGCGAAAGTATTTTTGTTCGCGGAACTTCGCCTTCTTGCTTGGAATTCGATCAATTTGCGTTATTTTACAACAGTCCTATGAATCACAGATAAGAAAATTGTGACGGTTTTCAAGCAAAGATAAGCACTTGGGCAAACGGTAAGAATTTTCCAAAAATTATCATTTTATTTTTAACCATAAAGGATTTAAAAACGTTCTTAGTAAGAATTTTTATTGGTATATTAAATTGAATAATAATATAAAAATTTTCTTAATTTTTATATGAACACACGGTAACATTTTGAGTTAGTTTACTAAATGTTTGAAAACCTGTTTGACCTCCTAACGTTGGGTCAACAATCTTAAGTCTCAGAGACTCGAGTGGGTTGCATGACCTCTTTAAGATGCAATTTTTGTAAAAAGCTAGGAGTAGATTGGCATCCCTGGCGAATATTTCGGATTAAAATTCATTCTGAAAAAATCCGAAAATTTTCGAATACGGTCTATCTGAATCAGTCCGAATGATTCCGAAAATATTGAATGTTCGGATTGATTTTGAAGCGAAGTACAAATTCTCAATTTTTTTCTGCATTCCCTAAATATTTTATTTATTTTTTAGAAAACATATTTTTGCACCCATCAACATATATACAATTGAAAGTCTGTGTGTGTTCCAAATATTTCAAGGCATTTAAAATTATCGTACAAAAATTCAAGATTGAAAGGATCCTAAAGGATTTTAGGATATTTAAAAATATTTTTAACCACTTTGAATACTTTCGAAATCAAATGAAATCCTTTAAAAATTCCTTCAAGTCACTTAAAATGTTTTGAAATCTCTTGAAAATACTTAAGCTCGCTTGAAATTCCTTAAAATCACTCAAAATTCTTTAAAATCATAAAAAATATCTTGAAATTGTTTAAAAATTTTGAAATTTGTACTGTTATTTGAAGATATAATATATAACTTGGCCGTTAAAGGTGCCAATTTGGCCTACATTCACGTTCGGTTTATTAAATTCTAGTCAGTTTCACCATAACTTCGGGGGTGGGATTGGGGTCGATTGGCGACGTTTATCAAACCTCATTGAATGATTTCTACAACATTTTGCAACAGTATATTGCGTATTTGTATCCGCATCTTATAACATGTACCATCATATTGATTTTTTTCATAGGCGCTTGCGCTACGTGATTCTTGGCTGTAACAGGGGGGTGCGGCTGTTACCATGGATCCCAGTATACTCGCCACCATGGATAAGGACGCACTGAAAAAGCAAATTGAGAACATGAAGTACCAAGCTACTATGGAAAGATGGCCTTTATCCAAAAGCATCGCAGCGTAAGTAGATCAAAATATTATTCTTTTCATCTTCTTCCCTTTTTATTTTATTTTCAGTTAATTTCCCAAAAATAATCTGCACAGACTTCTATATGTTGTGTATCTCAATCCCTGCTTGATGCAGAGGGCGGAAGACATTTTAGGGATGATTTGCGCGACTGTCGAAAGGTCTGTCAGAAGAATATTTATATAAAGTATCCAATTCCTTTGAATTGATATTAAAAATAAAATTGATATAAAAATGAATTTGATAATATTATTAAAGAAGAGAATAGGCATCATAAGTCACTTGTTTCTCATTGAAAAAAAATTTATAAGTAAACTATTGAAATTATTCAAGTATCTTGCATTGATAGGTTTTATTAATTTTTATATAATATCTGGAGAAGGTAGAGAGAATGATTATCCTTAACACTATATAGTTAACCCAAATGATTTCTTTTGCAATGAAGAATACCTTGAATATATACAGTTTTATGTGAAAATATTAATGCGACTGAGGATTTACATAATTACCTATGACACAGAAAAAACTATGATTTTTATGTACTTAAAACCATTTTACATAAATATAATGTTCATCAAAGTCATAAGTTAGAATAAGTATCACTTCATTTATTATTATTATTACTAGCCATCTTCTGTCAAAATTAGAGGACTTCTTATACTTATGATATTTACTCTATATAATTCAATATATGTCTGTTGCCTAACCATGCACATTGTGGTTGGACATAATGGCAGTTGTTGCCATTGAAAATGTTAATTAAAAACAGCTATCGAATGAAATAGAAGACAATAGTGGATAGAGGATACATTTTATAATGTGGGTTGGTGTTACATCGGTGTAATCAAGGCTGAATTAATGAACGAAGTTCGAACACGATCTCCTTGGGCTATTCGTGTGGTTTATCGGAATTTTCGTAAAATGATCTCGTTTTCAAGAGACCGACCTAGTGAAAAAAATGACAGCGGGAACCGCTCGATGACTTAACGCCGGTTATGCCATACCATTAACTGAAAATAAGATAACCTAAACGTGATCGCTTTATGTAATGCGAAAGCCGGTGGGTTTCTCGATGATCCCAGCCCAATAAGAAACGATCAGGATCATACAAACATTACGTGGTCACTGGTCATCGTACTTTTGATTCTGTAACACGAACGCGATCAATGAAAAAAAAGACAATTTTCATATTTTTCTTCTCTTTTTGAAAGTAATTATGATAAATTATAAATTTATATAATGATAATGTGGGACATTTTATTTTATAATACTAACTAAATATGCAATTGGAAAGTTTCGTTTACATTTTTAAAATAAAGATTTAATAAAGAATTGGCTTGAACTTTCAATGTCTTGTCTGACGATATTTTTTACATATTTATTGGAAAAGAAATTTTGCCGGCGTTGCCCGAGATTTTATGAAATTTCGTAAAATTCAATGGATGTTTAAAGAGCATTTAAAGGATATGTTGTAAAATATTTTATTTGATTTTAAGAAATTTCAAGAATTTGATTTCCTCCATATTAAAGAATCAATATCTCTTAAAATCCTTAAGGTTGTCATGAAATTTTGTGAAATCTACAAAGATCTCTAGAACATCATTTTTATAGCTCTTTCAAACTCTTTTAAAAAACCCTTGAAATCTTCAGATAAGTCGATGAAAATCCTTAAATTAATATGAATTTCTTAAAACTTCTTTCAAGTTCTTTAAAATCTCTTAAATTTCCGGGAAACGCCGTGTAAATTTCTAGTAGTAAATAAATAAAAATAAAATGGTTTTGGGGACTTTTTGTGATATTCTAAATGTAATAAATTTGAGAATAAAAAATAAGATATTTTGGTCAGACTAGACGTTTGAAACTTCAACTCAATAAATAAAGATAGCAAGAAGCAACTTTTTCAAGCTTTGTATAATAATAATTTGTATAGTAAATTGTTATAGTATATTGTTAAGAGTAAAGAGTGACTGCTAACTCTCTAAAGCAATTTGGCACATTGAAATTTTTATTCTAAAATTGCTTCCGGGTTTCCAAGTTTTTCCAATTTCACACATGAATCTTAACAATCCTAACGACCGAATGTAATAGGATTTTCGTGGTTGGTTGCCTGTCGCCGGTGGCAGCAGAAGTCTACAATTCCGGGAGTGGCTTAGAACAGAACGTTTCCATCAGGAGTTCCACCAGTGCGGATGTTAACGAATTGACGAATCAAAGCAAAAGCAAAAACTTTCGCTGTCGTCGAGAGTAGAGTGAAAGGCGTTTGAAGCCAATAGTGCCTCCGGTTTTTCACCGATCAGGCGAATACCTCCTTCCCGCAGAATGAACAATAACATTATGAAAAAAGCTAAGCCTTCTGGTCATAGATCAGAAAAGTCAAAATTGCTTCAGGTATTAGAATTACAAAACCATTTCTTAGAACATTAAATAACTGTCCAGATTGAAAAAGATATATTTTTAATATGTAATCTTCTGAATTCTG
>JAUESI010000018.1:8666757-8688682 GCA_032275145.1 Synergus laeviventris | reverse complement strand
AGTTAAATTAGAAAAAAGTTACTAATTTCATTTAGTAACAAGGAGAAAATAAATTTTTTAAAAACTGCTTGCTATAAATGAATTATTAAAACTATTCAATAAAATATCTTTAAAATTTGTAGATCTCTTAAAATTTCGCAAAATCTATTAAAAGTCATGAAAATATTTTTAAGTCGCTTACAATTCGATGCAGAACTTTAAAATCACCTACAGTTCATTAAAAATCCCTTTAAAATATGTTAAACTCTCTAAAATTTCTTGAAAAACTTAAAAATACGACAAAATCCTTTAAATCATATAGAATAACCGAAAATTCTTGATTGTACTTCGAAATCCTTGGAAATCTTCTAAAATCTGTTAAATAAACTATAAAAGCCAAATAATATGACAAAAATAGAACAGTTATTTATGCAAAAAGGTTAAGTAAGTAATTCTTACTAATTCACTTTGGTAACAGGTGACTTACTGCCTATTTTATTTAGTAGAAAGTGGAGAAATGACTAATTAACAATCAAATGTAAGGTTACTAATCCATTTAGTCAAAATCTTACTAATTCCGATTGAAAGAGGAGAAACTCATCAATTACTGATTTTGATGAAGAAGAATCTGGAACGGTAACATGTACAAAGTTTTTTTTTTTTAAATTAACGGAGTGCAAAAGAAAAATATTCTTTCTGCAAAGCAGGAGACAGAAAGCGTATCTCAGACCGAGCGAATCGAAATCGATTATGTCGATTCAAAACTCGGTCGACGATCCCGTTCGAGCATAGAGGAAAAAGGCAGTAAAATCAGAAATGTATATGTGCACAAATACAGTTGAATAGGGTAATATACTTGTGACTAGTGACAATGTGTGTCAGTCACTGTCGCGTTACCTGTGGGCGACTTGTCTTTCCGAAAGACAGCAAAAAAAATGGAAAGGTGTAGAATTACGCGAAACGAGGGTCGCCACTATTATACTGGTGCGTGACAGCATTCTATAGAGTACTATATATTGAGTCTGTATCAATATATACCCGTCGGCATTCATAAGGGTCGATTAACTGGTATTTCTCGGTTGCATTTAGAAAGTGATATTCCAGCTGTTTTCGATTTTAGACGTTTCCTTTTTTTCCATCCTTAGAATGACTCTCTTCATCCGAAATTACATGAATAACCCATTACAATTTATTATTGTCATGATCCCCGGGGACATGCACAGAAAAAAAAAATGTAGTATACTCTTTCCTAGTTTTAATGATGTTATAAATAATGCAGAGTTTCTTGAATGTATGTGCATGTCACCTTTCACTTCTTTTAATTAACACCTTTCACTCTTATTCTATTAATAATCGAAGACATTGAAGTATAACGGTCAAAAGAACATTTTTCAAAGCATTTAAAAAGTTATGACACTTAATAAGAAAGCTGTATAGTGTCTGCAAATATGTTTGTTCTTTTGAAAGCATGCGTAAGACTTTTATTATAATTATACTTCAAGCTGATAATTTGACTAGGAAACCTTTGTGTAATGATTCGTTTTCTCTGAAATTAAAATCCTTTTAGCACAAGAAAAGTGTGTTTTTCTCATGTCTAGCAGAAGGTCTAGTTCTTTCTTGAGAAAGAGGGACATTGAAAAGTGATTTGTACACTGCCTACTCAGTTCACACGTGAAACTTACATGAATTGTGTCAGCATATAATTGACTGTTCGCACAGCTCAGGTGGAATTGCATGCTCTTCGTTACACGACCTTGGATTTTACAGACTGTCGGACTATTTGTCATCTGAGTGTTTCTTTCAACTTAAGAGAGTGCAAAGAGAAGAGAACTCATCTTCTTAAGCCATAGCCTATACCTATAAAAGGCTAGGCTTCATTATGTGTAATAAGATTACTTTTCTGCATTCAAGAATCTCTAATGTGTAATTTTCTTTAATGTTATCAAAAAGTGAAATATCAACTTCTTGCTGAAGGCTCTTTCTTCCACTGCAGGCTCTTGTGCCCTGAAGGGGGTTAATAAAAATCTTATCCGTGACGGTTTCCGGTCATGTATAAATAAAAACAGACCGGGTCGAAAGGAAAAAGCAGAGCAAGGCATACTTGGCTTGCGGGAGAGTCGCGAAGGAGGTAAACGTATCACAACGACCGTCAAAAGGAAAGCCAAGTCGCAGTTTACGGTACTTTCGAGTTGAGCATAAAAGCATTTCTTGCCATTATATACATACCATATATATGGATAAACTCTGGAACATAGAGGTGTGGTCCCCTTATTACTTATTGCTCATTGTCCCTCATGTGTGAAACGGATTTTTAAACCCACTTCAAAACAAACCCGAAAAACAAAACTGCGATTATTCGGATGAGAATCATCGTCCCCTTGAAAGATGCCATTGAAAAATCAAAAAACAATCCCCATCTCATGTAGACGATAATGGTTCTTCTGTTTACGCCTTCTCTTTTTTCTTTACTTTACTTCTTTTATGGCCGCTTGGTTACTTATAGTATATTCATAAATTCCCTTGCGCAACTTTGAAAGAGGTACAAGTAAGTTACCATGGTGCGAAAAGTAGATTGTGTGTATAGTGTATACATTTGCTGCTTTCGATTTGAGCGAGAAGAGGGAAAGGGTTGTTGGCTCAAGGATCAGAAGAAGGGGTGTCCTATATAGCAAATCGACGGTGATTCATAATGCTTGACTGATTGAAGGATAACTAAAAGTTGTTTGATTCATGCTCTCTAAATTTGAATTAGTTAAATTTGACTAATTAAATAAATTGGTAATTCCTTACCAAATGAATTAGTAACACTGTTCATAATGAAATATCTTAAAAATTTGTGGATCCCTTAGAATTTTGCAAAGTTTTTTAAAAGTCATAAGAATCTTTTTAAATCACTTACAATTTTGTGAGCAACTTTAAAATTACTTACTAATCTGTTTATTATATGTTTGTCCATGAAAAACAGTTGGTATAACTTTAAAATTAAATTAATAAAATATTTATATTTTCATTATGCCACCTGATTTTTTTCATACATTTCAATTTATTTTTTGAAAAGATTATACAGCAAGTGAAAGTTCACTGATGTGAAATTCATTTGTTCATAGCTCGGTAACAGATTTTTGTGTAAAAAACCATGAATAGACAAAATTTTCACAATTGAAATATCTTTACAGTGACGTGAATCTTTTTTATTAGCGATTTTTTTTGGCTGATTTATTCCAACTTTTGTTCAAGGACAAAATTTTAATGAACTGATAGTTTCGTTAAAATACCTTAAAAATTTATCAAAATCTCTAAAATTCCTAAAAATCTGATGACATTTTTTTAATTCCCTAATAATATTTTTAATCTCCTTATAAAACCTCTGAAAAATTCTTAAAGTTACTAGAAACCTCTTAAAATGCCACGGAAAATTGTTAATCAGAGTTTAAAATGTTTTAAATTTTGAACTGCACAATTAATTTACACCCTCCAAGAAACTTTTTCTTAACTGTGAAGGGATATTCAAAAAAAATATTGATATATTTTTAGTTTATTTATAAATTATTCTTACCAAAAAACAAAATTCCGAATTTGAAAAAATACCAAAAAAATGTTTCACGAAAATTCAGATTACAGAAAAATGCTAATTTTAAGCACAAATATTAGAAAAATTTTAATAAATCATTTTTATCATATTATTTAAAAATATATATATTTTTTTTTTATTTTGGGTAATATAAATTTTCGGTAATCTGAAATTTTCGGGTACTTGAATTTCTATAAGGAATTTGAAAATTCTTGTATTTTATATTTTCGGGAATTTTATACTTTTATTAAAAAATATTTTCGTTAATATTATTTTTATTTGGGAACTTAAGATATCGGGAATTTATATTTTTCGGGAATTTGAATTTTCCGAAATTATTTTTTTCGCTATATTTTCACATTTAGGATTTTGTTACGGAAATTTACAAGAATTTAAAAAAATTACAAGATTTCATGGAACTTTAAGCCATTTCATGAAATTTTAATGGATTGTAAAGGTTGTCGTGGAAGGTTTTAAATATTTTAACGAATTTAATGTCATTTCAAAGCTCCTCGTGGAATTCTAAGAAATTCCGAAAGATTCTTATTTGTTTATAAATATTTTACGAAATTTTAAGAGTTTTAAAACATTTTAAAAGATTTTAACGAATTTTACATAAATTTGTAGAATCTAATTAGCGGAATTACGATTTTTGTTAACTATTAAGTTTTGACACTCTTTACAATTTTTATTTACATATATATATATATTATTGTCAATTAAACGCTGCAATTTCCGATATAATTTCCCGACAGGTGAAATAAATATCCTGTAATTTACAAATATAGTTCCTAGCGGAGTGATTTTGTGTCCCTGGTTTTTATTTTTTTATTTTTATTTCATTAGGTGTCAAAATAGCAAAATATTCTGCTTTAAGAATAACAAATACAAATTATCATTTTAAAATAAAATTGGGACTCAGACCCGGATAGTATTAGTTCGTTAGGCATATGTATGTCTTAGTCTATAGATAGAGAACTTTCTAATGACAAATCCTATATCAGTTTCTCCCTGTCGCTGCACTCTGCCATTGATACACATAATATACTCGAAAGGAATCTATGAATTACTTTAACGTTAATAATAATTGCTGATTATAGACCACAATTTATTCATTGGAAAGAAAGTTACTTTGCTTCTTCCGTTTTATGTTCGCGTCTAACAGAGGCTCTTCATTTTCTGAGAAGAGATTTTCTAATTGTATCTAATAATTTAATAATTCTACATTGTGCAGCTCTTTATAGTCTCTCTCAGTTGATTGGATAGAGTCTTTAAGTTTTATTAGACCTATTATATTCCCTTATTAACAATTACACAGTTATTACAATTTTTTTATAAAGAGTAATGTTTTAATCATATAGACAAATTATTCAATTGTATGAGAAGAAGAATAATAATAATTGAAAATTACTAATATTAATTAAAAACAGCATTACAATTGTCCGAGGAACAGATCGTATATCAGTTATTTAATTATTTTCATACGTACATAAATTTTCTATTAAAATAATACCTCCTGTGCGGTTGATCACGATTTCGACGTAGAGAGTCGATGCAAGAGTCAAGTGCACAAAATCGCTGTTAAGAAAATAGTCAGCCTATCATTGCTATAATATTTCATTTATTAATTTTCACTTTCAACTGCGCATTTCGCATCATTTATAATAAATAAGAGAATTTAATCATCAATCAATCTGTAATTGTCCGGGATTTATACGAAATGAAGAACCAGAAATTATTTTCATCTAAACTTAAACCTGAAATTCGTCCTCTTTCATTCGCCTTCCGTCTGGGATAAAACTCAATTCTCTCCATGTTCAATTCCCAAATTAAAATTTAAAAATGACTGACAGCGCGCGAGGTGGCGACTACAGAATTAATGGTGATGTCTTTGGCATGGGACCTCTTCAGCTACCCGTATAAAAAGTTAAATTATTTAAATTGTATATTTAAAGTTTTTGTTAAAAAAAGTAATTGTAGATAATCTTTGCGGATTCGTATAATTTGGAGCAGAGAAAATAATAAAAAAGTCGTTTTTGAAAGGAATATTTGCATTCGTAGATACTTGCTTGACATTCGTGTTATTTTGGTCTTGTTATGACAGTTGCACATAACCTTATTTCTTTAATTTTTTAATTTTATTAAGAATTATAGTAATTAAGTAAGTCAAAGCGTGTAAGAGTTTGCTGTGTGGTTATATTGTAAAAATACGCAATTTTATCGTTTTCTGATTTCAAAACATAAAATACGCATACGAGATAAACAGCGAATGTCGTCTGCTAGGAATTAAAAACACTGAACAGAGCCTCCAACCTCATGAAACTGAAATCTAAGCGCACATAGTCAAATTCTTATCGAGTTAACGTCCGAATTTTGTTCGTTACCGAAGTGAGAAAGAGAACGTGCCATTATTATCGTACCAAGTCACGGATACTTGGCTACCTACAACAGAGCGGCCTTAGAAATCTCAGGACCTACTCTCTAGAAGCTAGACTCCTTGTAACTCTTGTATTCGTGTATTCTTGTATCTTGTATTCTCGTATTCTTGCATTGTCTATTCATGCTATACCTACGTGGGTGCACGATGCAACGTATTCACTGATCTACTCCGGAGGACACTCTTATCTGTATATGGAGAATTATTTGTATAGAGTTATTTGTATGTGAGAGAGTGTGTCGCATGCAAATTGAGAAACTTGAAACGTCGGCTCACGTACAGCATTTACGGTCTACACATTCATTTTCCCATCAGTCCCCATTTAAGATAAAGGGTCTTGAGACTTTAGATGTTTTTTATTTGTCTAAATGCGAACCACGTGGCAGATTTGGTTGTTACATTGCACTTTACGTAATTTTTGTGTAATGCGAAATGTGATGTAATGGATTTGTAACGGTTATGTGTCAAGTAAGGGTAACGAGTCACGATATTCGTGCATTTATGTCGTGGTTATGTAAAGAAGCTCCTATAATGAATCTCACAGCAATACAGTTGATATGTGAGTCACTCTTTATGTGAAAGCGATTATTTTAAAGAGGAATTCTATGGAGAAATTATTTATTGAGATGAGTTTTAATCGCTCGTGAATGAATACGATTCACTGGAATTAATTCCAATAGTAATTGAATTTATTAGACTTAACATTTTAATATTATAATTATCTCTGTACGTATATATTTTCCTGATTAGATAAGGTTCTTCATTTATTTACAATATGTAGAAAGTATTTATTCATGCGAGTACAACACTTTTCTTCCTAAGTAAAAATAGCTTTAGAGTAGAAAGTCTTTATTGTAGAAGGAAATGATTGTATTTGCTCTTGACATTCCTCGTTAATCGAACTCATTCGGAGTAGTGCGCATTTCATTAATGTAAATATTTATCAATGTTGTTCTAAGAAATCCTTAAAACCTTGACATAAAAAGAAATTTTAGTTTTCACAATATACCGGAAATGTTCTCTGTTCTCTGGAATGCACTCACTCGTAAAAGCAATGTATTATAGAAACAACAAATATGCTGAAAGAAAAATAAAAGAATAAATTAGAGATCACTTTGCATCAAGTAGGTCGATGCAATTGCAGAATTCTCTAACTCTTAGTCGATCCTATCTCAGGAATATCCCGATGTGTAGAACAAGATGCTACTTTATCTTTGTTTATCTCTTATAAAATCTGCACATGCCGGTTATGAACTCGTATCCATATGATTGCAAAACGGATTGTTCACCATTCAACACTTTTTCTTTTATGGAAAACATGGTAAACATGAAAAAAGTGTGATGGCCTTTTAAAGGAGATTCTATGCAAGTTTCTTAAAGATAAGAAGCTCATTATGCATCATGTTGTAATTTCGTAATTTACTTTATTAAATAGCACCCTATACTGACATAAACATATTTGGATTAAAAATTTATCAGCTTTCTAGTTTGTTTCCAGTCACATCATAAATATTCTTAAACTTAGTTAAAATTTCGAAACCTGATCAACATCTATTCATTAATTATACTCATATGAATTTTTTTAGGGGATACTTCAGACTTTCTTGAATTTCATTTGAATAAAAAGAAGACGACTTTCGAGGACTTTTACAAGGATTTTAAGGACAAGATGGTTCAATTTTTTGTTTATGTTTCAAGAACTCATTGCTATTCGCTCGAAAGTTCTTTTTCTTTCACATCAGTGGGCACGCTCACTTTGTCAACAGACTCGTTGTATATTCATGAAGGCGCGTGGTGCTGTCAGAGAAAAATAATACCGCCAAGTAATTCGAGGATTTCAATTGTAAGGCGGCGGGCGATCGTTATGAGTGGAAGTACCGCAGCTACTTTCGCCGTTTATCGTACCGGATGTGACGTTCTCTCGCTTCTTTGAACAAAGCCGTTAAACTCTAGTTTTTAGATATGACCATTTTTGTTACTTCCAGACCAGATTTTCCATTTCAATCATTATCGCAATCTTGGGAGAAAAATGAGACGTAAACTACTTTTTAGCAAACAAGGATGTAGTATTCCTTCAGGAAATACAACTATATACTACACTGCTGGAAGTAAAAAGATAGAAACTTTTGTATAGAAAATTTCTATCATTTTCTTTTCTTTTCAATCCATACCTTTCTATCCATATATTGGTATATATCCTTGATATAATAATTTCAATCCTTTTCTATCTTTCTTATATTATTGAATCTATCATTTTCAATATCTTCGATCCATTTTTTCTATCTTTTTATACCTCTCAATCTATCTCTTCGAAAAGACATTTTCAGAAATTTTTAGTAAAGGTGTATTGCACTCTTCTTATCTCCAATTTTTATTATTCTTCTAGGTGACGAGAATTTCGACGACTGTGTTACTCTGTTTGGTTCTAGTTTGGGTGGGATTTACTGAAAATGCGGAAGGTATATTTCTTTTCTGTGTCCTTGATTTTCTACTTAAATAAAATGAAATAAATTAACTTCAAGTTCAAATATAAGTAATTTATTTGTAGCTAATTTAATTAATTTAATTATTTTGCAAATTTAGGTGCAAGAAAGAGGTTTCGGCGGCCAACGACATCGAGTCCCTCAATTCTGAATGATCAGGAGGTATCAGCGAGTGTCAATAAGCTTAAGGTAATACGTAATCGCATCAACACGAAGAACACGAAAAATGAATTGCAGCCTGGAAAACCGACAGATGATTACAAGGTGATTATAAAATATAGTGCCTTTTCATACCAGAAATAATAGAAAATTATGAGCAAAACATAATAATAAACGTTCACAATTCATTGAGGATATCGCAATAATATCTTATTGCCTGGAATTGAATTATTCTTCACTTATTCAACAAGAATCCCATCACGCTCAAGTGATTATTTTACTTGGAGTGAAAAATGTATTTCAATAAATACGAAATTCTTAGTTTCGAAATTGAATCAAGCACAAATAAATTCGAGTATAATGTAACAAATCACGTAATACAATGATGAGAACTTTATTATTATTAATGTGAAATGAAGAGAATAAGTAATAGTATTAGATTTATACTAATTAGTGTGTTTTTCGCAGATTGTGTGTTATTACACAAATTGGTCACAGTATCGAACCAAGGTGGGAAAGTTCATGCCAGAAGATATTCAACCTGATTTATGCACCCACATTATCTTCGCTTTTGGATGGCTTAAGAAAAATAAACTGACGAGCTTTGAGTCAAATGATGAGACAAAAGATGGCAAGGTTGGACTTTATGAAAAGATGATGACTTTGAAGAAGGCCAATCCATCTCTGAAGGTTCTACTCGCCATCGGTACTATTCATTTTTTAATCAAATTTAGTTGATTAACTTTTATATATGCATAATTTATTTCTAAATTTATTCAACGAGTCGAAGGCCTTAATAATAAATTCTTAATACCCTTCACTTAAGTAGAACATATGTTGGATGAAGGTTGCAATTATTATTACATATAAATTTTGTATTTGCATAGTAATTTTTTACTAATTTTTGGTTGCATTAGTATTTAATTTAATTTTGATTCACAGGTGGGTGGTCCTTTGGAACGCAGAAATTCAAAGATATGACATCGACTCGATATGCAAGACAGACTTTTATTTATAGTGCCATACCTTATTTGCGCGATAGAGACTTTGATGGACTAGACATTGACTGGGAATATCCTAAAGGAGGAGATGATAAGAAGAATTACGTTCTCTTCTTGAAAGGTGAATAAAATAACAATATAAATAAAATTTTAATTAATGAAAATGATGAATACAATTGAGAAAATGGTCTTTCATGTAAAAATTATTTTCTTGCAGAATTGAGGGAAGCTTTCGAAGCAGAAGCTCAAGAAAAGAAGAAACCACGATTATTGCTTACTGCTGCTGTACCAGTTGGACCTGATAACATTAAGGCTGGTTACGAGGTACCAGCAGTTTCTAGGTAATAAAAAATAAATAAAAAGCAAATAATATTACCATAAGTTTTCTGTATTTTCTGGTATTAAAAGTTGCATTACTTCCTCATTAGCATAATATAAAAAGAGGGATCTTTAGAAAAATTTGTGTCTGGTATATTCTTTAATACCTGTTTATAATTTTTTATAATTTAAAAAAATTAAATAAAATAATGAAAAAATCAAATTCCCTGCAAATTAAATTTTAAAAAAGTCATTCCACTATTTTAATCCAAAAGATATGTTTTTATCAAATCGTTGAATGAAACACAGAATTCGATTTATAATCAAGCATTTCTTGGCTGCATGAATTGAACTTATAATCAAGAAAATTTGAAATGGCAAGTATATTTTTGAAAGTAAAAACCGGTAATGGACTATTATATTGTGCAATACACAACTTGACATTTAAGGTGTTGCGTTGTCATCAACTTTACTGACGTAGTTTACGTAGTTATCGGAATAATGATTTAATGAATTGATATTTAATAATGTGAAATTTATATTTTAGTTACCTGGATTTCATAAATTTGATGGCCTACGATTTCCATGGAAAATGGGAAAGAGAAACGGGTCACAATGCGCCTCTTTATGCATCGTCTTTAGACTCAGAATGGCAGAAGCAATTGAGTGTTGATAATGCAGCTGCATTATGGGTACGTTTGGGAGCACCAAAGGAAAAACTAATTATTGGAATGCCTACTTACGGTCGTTCCTTCACTTTATCGAATACTGAGAAATTCAGAGTTCATTCTCCAGCTAGCGGCGGTGGAAAAGCTGGTGAATACACTAAAGAGTCTGGATTCCTAGCATATTATGAGGTAAAATTCTCAAAATTATTTATATCTTTTATATTAGGTTATCCAAATTATCTGTGATTTTATCTTGAACTTTATGTTGAAATACACAGATTTGTGAGATGTTGCAAAATGGAGCAGCCTACGTTTGGGATGATGAGATGAAAGTACCCTATTTGGTAGATGGCGATCAATGGGTAGGTTTTGACGATGAAAGGTCCATCAGACACAAGATGCACTGGCTCAAAGACAAAGGATATGGTGGAGCTATGGTGTGGACCGTTGATATGGATGACTTTAACGGTACCTCATGTGTTGGAAATGTTCGATATCCTCTAATTGGTGCTATGAGAGAAGAACTCCTAGGAATTTCTCGAGGGGTCGATACTAAAGATGTTGACTGGAGTGCTGTTGCCACTACAATAACAGAAACAATAGTCAAAAAACCAGAGCCGTACAAAATCTCAGCCACAGAACTTATCAGCAAAGCGAAAAAAGCTCAGAAACCATCACAAGTGGTCATCAGTACAGCCAGCCGTGGTAAGCAAAACATTTTCATTTTTAAAATTTAAAAAGTATTATTTTGTGACTACTCATGGCTTTTAACATTTCATTTTATTTTGCAGAAAGAGAACCTCAAACCATTTGCTACTTGACGAACTGGTCACACAAAAGACCAGGAATGGGAAAATTCATGCCTGAAGACATTGATGCCACTCTTTGTACCCACGTCATCTACGCTTTCGCCACTCTCAAAAATCATCTTCTTTCTGAAGGTAACGAGAAAGATTTGGAAATGTACAACCGCCTGATTGAACTCCGCGAAAAGAATCCAGATATAAAGGTACGCTTTATACACATTTCCTAGAGATTCCGATTTTAATCAGCTGCTATTGAAAAAATCCTTAAGTTATTTTCGGACGAAGAAAACACCGAGGAAATGCGCGAGAATTAATTTTCTGACCCAAGAATTTTTTCAGTAGGGTGAAATACAGTAAAAGTCTGCTTTCTAGAAATTTGTAAAACTTTTAGATGCATTTGTAGAGCTGCAAACAGTAAAATATATTTCATGCGTAATTTAGTGCAACGTCTCATTTAGTCTCTTTCATTAGCAAGAGGTTTCATCAGGTAACTTTCTTTTGTCACAGATTCTCCTGGCAATCGGTGGTTGGGCTTTTGGTTCCACTCCATTTAAGGAACTCACCAGCAATACTTTCCGCATGAACCAATTCGTTTACGAAGCCATTGAGTTCTTAAGAGAATACAAATTCGATGGACTTGACGTCGACTGGGAATATCCTCGGTAAGTTACCTAAATACTCCTATCATAAAAAACAGGTTGCTATTATATCGAAAATAGATTTTTTAAAATTAATTTTATATTCTTAAAATTAGTAAACAAAAAACATATTTTAAATATTTACAGTGGGGCTGATGACCGAGCAGCATACGTAAATCTCTTGAAGGAATTAAGAATGGCTTTTGAAGGAGAAGCAAAGAGTTCTGGACAACCAAAACTCATTCTTTCTGCTGCTGTACCTGCGAGTTTCGAAGCAATCGCTGCAGGGTAATTAATATAATTCTACTCTAACATGGTTTCTCATTTTGGCTTATACTTGTAAAAAAGTAGTTTCGTTTAAATCGACTTTTAATTATATCTCAGATATGATGTCCCGGAAATATCCAAATACTTGGACTTTATCAATGTCATGACTTATGACTTCCATGGACAGTGGGAAAGACAAGTTGGACACAACAGTCCACTATTCCCGTTGGAAACTGCCACCAGTTATCAGAAGAAACTTACTGTCGTAAGTATTCTTAT
Organism: Synergus laeviventris; assembly: GCA_032275145.1. Taxonomy (NCBI): domain Eukaryota; kingdom Metazoa; phylum Arthropoda; class Insecta; order Hymenoptera; family Cynipidae; genus Synergus; species Synergus laeviventris. The sequence continues at coordinate 8,676,076 of JAUESI010000018.1, read as the reverse complement.
CAGATTCCTTTTTTAAGTATTCAAGCAATACTAAACTAATTGAAAATTTATATTTCAGGACTTCAGTGCGCGAGAATGGGTGAAGCAAGGTGCACCAAAAGAAAAATTGATGATTGGTATGCCAACCTATGGAAGATCATTCACACTCGTTGACAAAGATAAATTTGATATTGGTGCCCCAGCTTCCGGCGGTGGAACTGCTGGAAATTTCACTAACGAACCTGGTTTCTTGTCCTACTATGAGGTATCTATCTACATATATATACAACTGACATATCATCCTAAAAGGCTTGAAATCATATAAAATATTTTGAAATTCATTAATCACTTGAAATCTCCTGAAATCCCGTAACATTCCTTGAAATTTGTTTAAATTTTCTAAAGTCTTTTTAAGTATCCTACAGCACTTTCAAATTCATAAAAATCACTTTAAAATTTCTTTAATATCCCTTTAAATTCACTCAAATCATATAGAATCTCCTGAAATCCTTGAAAGTCCGGGCAAATTTCTGCTAGTTTTAATATAAAATATAATTTAAAAAAAACGTTGTAGTAATAATTTTGTTTAACTCGTAACTAGGTGTGTAGTTTCTTAAACGAAGACAACACGACTTTGGTATGGGATAGTGAACAGCAGGTGCCATTTGCCTACAGAGACGACCAGTGGGTAGGATTCGACGATGAAAGGAGTCTTATAAACAAGGTAAGTATATTTTATTATCCTAATATGTTTTTCTTGTTTTTGAATATGGTAAATTACTAAACTTTCAAATTTTGTATCATTTCCTTTAGATGACTTGGCTTAAGGAAGAAGGCTTCGGTGGTATCATGGTCTGGTCCGTTGACATGGACGATTTCAAAGGAAGTTGTGGAACTGGAAAGTATCCATTGATCAAGTCCATGAAGAAGGAACTTTTAAATTATTCTGTTAAGCTCGAGTATGAAGGTCCTTACGAAACGGCTTCAAGAAGCGGAAAGTACACAACAAAGGATCGTTAGTATTATCTACAATAGTATATACAATTTTGTAAAAGTTCAAATAATTATTAATGAAAGCAATTTAAAAAAAAATAATTTAATCTAAATTATTTTCAATTTCAGCAAATGAAGTAACTTGTGACGAGGAGGACAATCACATATCCTACCACAAGGACAAGAACGACTGTACGATGTACTACATGTGTGAGGGTGAAAGAAAACATCACATGCCTTGTCCAGCAAATCTGGTTTTCAATCCCAACGAGAACGTCTGCGACTGGCCAGAAAATGTAGAGGGTTGTTTACAACACACCCAGGCACCACCAGTGTGATTCCACTATTTCTAAATCTTAAAATAAAATAAAGAAGCAAAACAGAAGAGCCAACCTAGGAGAAACGAGACGCTAAACGATTTTCTGGAAACATACTCAAAGTCTGAGACTAATCTCAAAATCTGTGACTAAAACTGAAAGTCTAAGATTAAAACTCAATGTCCAGGACTAAAACTAGAGTCGAGAACTATTGGTGATCCGGTAATCATTTTTCACTGCCAATTAGCCACTTTCTCTTTTTTTCTTTATTAATGCGTTTTTTTTCCTTGAAATTCTACAATGTGCGCGCATCAATTGGCTATGAGTATTAAAATGAAAAACTCGATGAGAGTCAGCCAGGCTCGGGCCAGTCGCTCGTAATTTCCGGAACTGAGGGCCGAGGCCTGGCAGGCTGTGTGCGGTGTCCCCAGGGTGAGAAGGACCTTGTCTGAAGAGTAAGAAGGTGTTGTTTCTGTGCAGACAGCTCGGCCCGCAATTGTTCGAAGTTGTCTGGCGTCGGATTGAGAGGCCGTGTGAATCTGGCGCGATTCGCGAAGCCATCGCCTTAGCCACAGGCTCAGCCACGCGATTTCGCAATCGCACTCCAACGGGTTTCCGGACACCTGCAGACCACCTAAGAAAACACTCAGATTAATGCTGATGATTTTTTAACTGCAAGGTTCAGTGGAAAGGGATGCTGATGATGTATTTTTTTAAATCCTTGTAATAGAAATATTTTTTATTTGGCCTACAATCAGAATCGAACATTCCCTGATTTCAAAACATAGGGAGTTTGAAGTTGAGAAAAAACCGAAATTGCTGAATAATCATTCTACCTAAAATATTATATGCAGAAATATACTGAAGATAACAAAAAAATTACTTCCTGACTTTGAAGCGTAACTTCACTGAATTGATAGTACTTTTTAAAAAATATTTTGAGAACATCATCAGCCTCCAGTTCGTTTACAAATTAAGACCCTAAGTTCTTAATTATAACTAAGTGTGCTGTCCTCTGCTAGGCGATTGTTACGCGATTCCTGGTGATTATGTATAAACAGACATTAACTGTACGATAGTTAAAAAGTGTAGCACCGTACCATGTAACATTCCCTTATCTTAGGAACGTAAAAAGCATTTTTTCATAAAGTTGTTCGTTAATAAACTTAAAGAGACACAAAACCTGAAAGGTGACTTCCAACAAATTGATGTGTACCTAAACCATTTTTAATAAAGAAATGTTGTATATAAAGAGAGTAAAGACCTTGTTTCTCAAGGCCGTTTAATTTATTTACATTAAACATCTATTTACTGATCCAAGCGATAATCTACAAAAAATTTAGAGATTATTTCCTGGTTACACTGTAGGATTAGCTATGGCAGTCAATGCCATAAAGAAATCGTGGACACAAGAAAAGGTTTCATTTGCAAAGGTATTTCTTACGAAGGCCGCGTTTATATAGATCTATTAATAACGGATCATTAATAATGTTTTATATAAAAAAATTTTATATGTTACATGTTACATGTACTTACCAGCGACCATGTTGGTTCCAACTGTTTCCCAAGACAAATTACCATAAATAACAGAAGGGCTCAGTTCGTTGATATGATTATTTCGAAGGTCAAGAGTGAGTTGGGAAAGGTGTTTCGTCAAAGAAAGAAATATATCTGACTGCAACCTTCGGACGGAAGTATCCTTGATTCTAAGGATTAGATCTCCACCTTTGATGGTCGAAAAGGCGTCAGGGGAGATCATTTCAAGATTATGACCAGTGATTGTCAGTTCTCGTAGCTGCTTTGTAAAAGTATTTTGAATCTGGTCCTTAAGGTAGTGTTCCATCATTTGGATTTCTACAGTTCTCAGTGGTAAACCTTCGAGAAGGTATCGAAGGTGGAATCCATCAACATCTGGCCAGGATTGAACACGCAAATGTTTTAAATATCGCAAGGACCTTATACAGTCCTTATCGACTTGTGTCGTTTTGTTCAAATTTTTCAGGTTTATTTTCTCGAGTCGTGGAAATCCAAGGAAACTATCTCTTGTTAAAACCTACATAAAAAGATAACACTTTTACTTCTATATAGACGTCCAAAATCTGCTTATTTTTTTAAAGATATTTGCAAACTTTTTTGAATTTCTTCCATTTTTTTCACTTCTTAAAAATATTTTTTTTAATCTAATTTTTGCAGTCCTGTTAATAAATTCTTTGAAATCTCTTAAAATGTAATATTATTTCTGATCTCAAAGATGGTCATTATTTGTATTTAATTAGTTTTACCTCTATTGGATTTCCAGAAACGTCCAATTCCCTCAGCAGACCCAATTTCACTCCACTGATGGACGCCAGAGAATTATTTACCAGCAACAAAGTCTTCAGCGACTTCAAATCCTGAAATTCCTTGTCTGATATAGTCTTGATATGATTCAAGGACAAATCAAGGGCACTTAAAGTCGTTAAAGGAAGCACAGGAATCTTCCTCAATCCACAATTGGCTAAGTAGAGCTGCTTTAAATCTGGCAGATAATGAAACAATTCCTTAAAATTTGCCTGGAGACTATTTTGAGATATATTCAAACGCATCAGCTTTCCCAGGGACACAAAGGAATTGTCTGGAAGAATGGTGATTCGATTTTTGGCCAGATTCAGTGAAGTCAACTGAGATGTTGGGAAGACCATCGAGTCCAGATGATCAATTGAATTATCTGCTAAATTGAGGTGACGAAGTGTATAGCCTACTTCGAGAAACGAAGGAGATGGCACAACGTTGAATTTATTTTCACTCATATCTAGAATTTCTAGACGAGTTGCTTCAAAAACGTCACGAGATAAAGAACGAAGTTTATTGTGAGACAAATTCAGTACCCGAAGTTTTTTCAAGTAACGAAACTGTTCTGTGGAAAGCTGGAAAATTTCGTTTTTGCTAAGATCTAATTCTTGCAGAGACTCGAGGCCATGGAAAGATTGTTTTCTTAGCGATTGAAGATGGTTCTCTCGAAGATTCAGAATTTCGAGTTGATTGAGAGGAAATACACCTGTTGGAAAGAATTATTAATTTTAATTTTAATCAGTCAAAAAAATATTAATCATTATTTAAATCTCCTTTACCTGATTCCAAGGACGTCAAATAATTATTCCTCAGATCCAGGATCTTTAAATTGGGCATGTTTTTGAACACCTCAGCAGGCAAATGACTAAAATTATTAAATCCAAAATCAAGTCGAGTCAAGTTCTCCATTGAGAAACTAGAATGGATCGTGGAAATTGCATTGTAGGAAACGTTCAGGGCAAATTCAGAATCTCCACTTTCGAATACAGCATCCAAATCTAGAGAAGTAAGTCGATTGAATTCCAGATGAAGGAATCTCAAACTGCCAAGTCCAGAAAAGGCATATTTTTCAATTTTGGATATCCTGTTGTAAGCGAGAGATAAAGTCAAGAGCTTCGGACAATCCTGGATCGAATTAGCAGTCAGTAGGCGAATTCGATTACCCGTAAGGTCTATGGATCTTAATTCAGTAAAATTATGAAAAGTTACATCAGGAATTCCTTCCAGGAAGTTGTATCCTAATTTCACATCTCGTAATTCTGGATGGACGTCTGAAAGGAAAATCCTTTCTGGTAAGTAGTGCAACCTGTTTAAAAAAAATTATCGTATATTATATATGTATCGTTTCACATCAATAAAATTATTAAAGCAAAGATATTTTAAAATGAACGATTACTTACCTATTGGATTCCATATTAATGTATCTCAATACTTGCAGAGAATAAAACGCAGTAGGATCAATTGTGTGAAAATTGTTATTATCCAAAACAAGCCACATTAAATTCATAAGTGGCCTAAGTGCCCTTTGGGGAAAAACGTCAGTAGCAAAAGCAAAACTCAATTCCAAAATTTCCAGATTTTCATGAATACCCACAAATGCATCATCTTCTAATTCCGTTATATGATTAAAGGAAAGACTTAACTCCTTGAGTTTAGTAGCACCCTTAAATGTCTCTGCTTTGAGCCTTGAGAGGACATTGTTCCTCAGAAGAAGGATTTCTAAATTCTCTGCCCAGTCGAAGCTTCCAGGTTCTACATAAGAAATCTTATTGTATCCCAGATTCAAATGCAAAAGGTTGAAACAATTCATTAATGCAAATACAGGCACCGAGTCCAGATGATTTGTCTGCATGGACAAAGCTTTCAAATTTTCTGAGAACTCAGTAAAACTGTCATTTCCAATATTTTGAATATTATTATTAGCCAGATAGAGATACGAAATCCGTTTTAAATGAGTTACTGCAGAAGGAATTTCACTTAAATTATTGTTTTCAAGATTCAAATATTCTAGGCTTTCCTCTAATCCACGAAAAGAATTTTCATCAATTGACCGAATTCCGTTGGAAGACAAATAAATTCTCCTGACTTCCATGTACTGGAAGATATCAGCAGGTAGATATGCAAGTTTATTGTTTGCTAAATTGAAGTCCTTGACGAAAAGAGTTCGATTGGGGAAGCCCATGAATTTAATAATTTCTATAGAGTTCTCGCTTACGTCTATCAATTCTAGATTCGAACTTTGAAAATAGGGCAGTTCCAGTGATTTCATTTCGTTTCCACTAAGATATAAAAAGGACAACTCCTTCAAAATTCTGACACTCGCTGGGAACGATCTCAAAAGGTTGTTGTTTAAACTAAGCGTGTGGACGTTGGGGGGTAAAGTCGACTCTGAGATTTCTTCTAAGTTATTGTTGTCAAGGTTTAGCCACACCAGAAATTCAAAATCTGAGAAGCATTTTGGTATTTCTGTTATTGAGTTGTCTCCGAAAAATGCACTAGCTAGGGTATTTTTCACGAGACCCCAGTCTCCGTCCAAAGATGTTAGATGATTGCTGTTAAATTATTTATTATCAATTTATTAGACTGTATTTAATATTGTTGAAAGAGACAAATATAAGCTTTTTTATATTACCTGTGCATGTTTAGCCAATTTAACTTTCTTAAGCTCTGAAGACCTTTAAATGGAACTTCTTCAAGGGAATTATAACTCAAATCTAATGAACGCAAACTGTCGATCACTCCACTAAAAAAAGACAGTTTTTTAATTTTCATTTTCTCTAATTCATTTACCTGGAATTTAAATGTAGAATTCGTTTGAAAATTGCTCACTAAAGAGATTTTTCGCCAATGCTCATTAATTGACTGCTCATTAGACCGAGAGCTTCCACGCTTGTTGAACTTGCCAAGGCGTCATTATCCAAAATCTGAATTCCTGAACCAACTACATCCAGTTGGGCTATGTAGCTTACGGAGACATCTAAATAAAAATTCATTCAAGGAATGTAGTATTATGTATTATTTATATCATTTTTTATATATACATTTTTTCGCAAAACTTACCGGGAAATCTGGCAAATGGGACACCCAAACAATTGATGTCCATTTTTGTAAAATCCGAGTCATCTTGAACCCAACACTGACACATGGTGTTGAAATCACAGGGAACATTTTGAGTTTTGAATAAATCTACCCTCCAAATTAGAAGAAGTAAAAGGTGGTGAAAGGGCTTTAGCCACATCTATAAAAAATACAAGAGTGTTTCTTTACACTTTTTGATAATAAATATGTTACTACTATTACATATTTATTTATTTATGAATAATTAAATGTCTATTTCATATTGTTATAAATATGAATCAAATACTCCTAAATTATTATTAATATCATCATTATTTGTTTAAATAGAATCTTTAACAAAATTATTATTTGTTTCAACGTTATTGAATTTAAGTACTTCTAATAATAACGATTGAATAATTTTTTGAAACGATCAAAAGCATAAACATAATATTGATCAGAGTTCATTGCCACTTGTTTTTTTTTTCTTCGATATGAAAGCATGGAGTAATTGAGCTATATTCGAACGAACCTTTTCCCAGATGTTAGTTTTAAAATTTTTTGGTGATTCTTGTCATTTGAGTTGATAAATGAAGAGGATATCGCGTCGAATTAAACTGTATTTTCTTCATTTTTGCTTATTAATTCACATTTCTGTCGTGCTTTCATTCACCCTCGTCAAAGCTCTTGGATTCACAGGGCGCATGTACAATATATTGTCTAAGGGCGCAAGCGCTTGATTGTAGTAATCTAGAATAAATTTCAAATGAAAAGAGAATAATTGCAAAATCAAGAATTTTATGAAACATTGATTAGGTTTGAAAAAAAAATTTATTTTTTATTGTTTCTTCAACTTTGTATTTCTAGAAAAAATTGCTGTAAGGACATCAAAAAAATTGATTCAATCTTTATGAGAGTTGTAAAAACTGAGCTACGTTTAACAATAAAAATAGAAAAATTAATTTTTACCTAAAGTATTGGGAAGTGTGAAAATTATAAAAATAACTAGGAAATTAAAACAATGTATAATGATAAGCAGTAAACTAAATAAGCATTAAGTTATGTATAGAATAGACTATTTGGCAAGGAAGGTTACTTGCAGTAATTATAATGCCAACTTTTTATGTCTTTTTATAATTTGTAAGTACAATTATATAGATAATGAACAGTATTTATATTTTTAACAAGAGCCTGTACACTAACAGTGTTCATAAATATATGGGTATCAACTTTCTTCCACATAGCGTACTGAAAACAGGACAGGTTACATTTTGACAAAATTAAGACAGAGATTATGATATTTCTATCAATATTGTTATAGTATCGGAATAAATACGAAAAGATTTTTACATTCTTTTCAATTTAGGGTGTAATATGAAAAAGTGTATATTTCTTACTGCAATATTAGTTTTAGTAACAGCTGGTGAGTCTTAATATTTAATATTAGGTGTATTGAAAAACTTGCATGTAAAATAGAAACAAAAAATTATCATTTAAAGTTACTGAAGTTCTTACGAAAAAATGTGTCAGGAAAAACACTACAAGAATTATTATAATTTTTTTTCTGTCATTTTTACGCGATGATAGAGAAAATCACTAGAAAATGGCAGAAAATATCTAATCTCTGATCATTTTATTGACATTTTATTTCCAAAGCGACAAATTCTTTAATTTGACCCTGATTTTTTGAGATATCAAATTGAAAATTTCTAACATTAAAGTTAAGGCATTAAGGTAAATTTATCTGTCCTAAATATTTGCATTTATAAAAAAAAGAAAATCTTGAAATTTTTTTGGTTATTTTAATAAAAATTTAGGACCAGATAAACGTACTTTAACATATTTTCTTTAATTTTAGAAATTTTCAATTTGATATCTCAATAAATTTAGAACTAACGTTGCAGAGAAAAAAATTGTCGGAAAGTTAGGGATTGGAATAAAGGAGGTATGAAAGTTATGATACGGAAAATATTATATTTTCAGATCCTAGTGACAATATAACATCAACTTCAGACTTAAAGGACAATACGAATGGCACAAATGACAGTAATTCAAGTATTTTACCAAATTTGTTATCAAGTATTCCAAATAATGATGTAGTAAATAGTATATTAAATCTTCCAAGCGGAATAAGAAATGGTATATCGAATGTCACAAGTGGAATAGCAAGTATTCCAAATAGAATCTTAGACATCATATCGAATCTGGCTGGTGGTAGAGGGGATGGAGAACCCAACGATAATGGTACAACAACTGGTACATCAAGTGAGATACCTGGATCACCAAATAGTGATAGCAACACAACTGATTCAGAAAATGGTAATGGGAACATAACTGATGCACCAAGCGGTACAGGTGGATCACCGACTGGTCCTACTAACAAAACAGGATCACCAAATGACAATGGGAATACAACTGCTGTAGCAAGCGGTACCCCTGGAGCACCAAGTGGTCCTGCTAATACAACAGGATCACCAAATGGTAATGGGAACACAACTGATGCACCAAGCGGTACAGATGGATCACCGACTGGTCCTACTAACACAACAGGATCACCAAATGACAATGGGAATACAACTGGTGTAGCAAGCGGTACCCCTGGAGCACCGAGTGGTCCTGACAGTACTCCAGGATCTCCAAGC
>JAUESI010000018.1:8638355-8666657 GCA_032275145.1 Synergus laeviventris | reverse complement strand
TCACCAAGCGGCACACCCGGATCACCCAGTGGTCCTGGCAATTCTCCAAGCTCACCAAGCGGCACACCTGGATCATCAAGTGGTAAAGATGATATAATTGACGAAGGTGATATTACTAAAATGAATGAAACGCAACTTAGAATGTTCCTGAATGAGCAAATTGATTTGGTGCCCGACAGGACTGAATTATATATTTACAATGATCAATTGGAACCAGTCAAAGTTAACTTAGAGATTCCTGATTTGATCGAATTAGATTTGAATAGTGACTATGATAATCAAACTATAATTTATAAACTCTTCACTCCGCAAAACTTAGTTAATTATTATCCATTGGAACTGGGAAGCAGTATACCATCCGCTGAAAGCTATTTTGATTCGACAAAGTCGACTGTATTTATAACTCATGGATGGGCTACCTCCAGCGACGGACCATCTGTAACATTGATTCGAGATGGTAATGTTTCTTATTATTGAACAACGCGTTTTAAACGTTTTTAACTTTTATTTTTTATGGAATGATCATTTCTCTGTGAGGAACCTTATCCAATTCTTCTTTTTTTAAATTTATTTTTGTAAAAATTAAAAAGTAAAAATTAATTATTTAAAATGCAAATAAATTTAATGACTTTATAAACAAATTTTTATGTATGTACACGCAGGTTACGTACAAACAAGAGATGTGAACGTCATCACTGTTGACTGGAGTAAATTGTCTAAGGATTCATATACACTTGCAAGACTGTTTGTACCATCGGTCGGAAAACATATTGGAAAAATGATTAACTTTTTGATTAACGATTATGGAATGAATCCCAATACAACGACGCTAATTGGTCATTCCTTAGGTGCACATGTTATGGGGATTGCAGGTCAAAGTGCATTACAGAAAATAAATTACACAATAGGTAAGTTTTTCGTCTTTATTAAATTTGTATGAAATGCGGAATAGATTTTTAAAACTTAACATTATTTAAGGATTGGATCCTGCTGCGCCACTGTTTATCAATATTGGCAAGGATCAAAAACTTTCTGATGACGACGCAAAATACGTGTCAGTTATTCACACTAATGCAGGAAAGTTGGGTTTACCCAAAACAATAGGTGATTACGATTTTTATCCTAATGGAGGCACTGCGCAAAATGGATGTCCAGTTAAATATATAAATCCCTGTTCTCATAGTCGTTCGTATGAATATCTAGCAGAACAAATATCGAGGATTGGTCCCGAATATTATGCCGTTCAGTGTGAATCATATAATATATTTCTGACTGGACAGTGTTCTAAAAATTATGTAACAATTATGGGTGAATTGGAAAATGTTCCAGCTCAAAAAGGAGTCTACTATCTTAATACAAAAGCGGTTTCACCTTATGGTCTAGGACCCAGTTTCATAACGCTAACGAGTTAGAATTTAGTCATTTGGTTATTTCATATCAATATTAAAACATTTATTTCAATAAGTTATAGTTAGAAAATTGATTAAAATTTGTTTTCTTGAAGAATCATGAAGTTAAATTTTTTGGTGATGGCAAATAGTGTGACTTATGTGAAAAGTAAATATAAGAAATATGTATGAATTAAAATTACATTGTAAAATAAAATTCATATTTTATCACTAAGTTCATGATACTATAATTATCACTCAAGTTATAAAATTATTTCATTAAAATTCATTTACATAATATTTACAAACAAAGCAACGACAGAAGTTCTAAGCGGCAAGCCAATCCATCATTCCTTACGATGTATATGATGCATTGCAGAAAAATTACGGAAGCAAGTCGTTCGAACTTATCAAGAAGAATAGGAGTATTGTGGGAAGAAAATATTATGAAGCTAACATATTCTTAATTCAGAGAATTTTTACTGTTATCATCCCTTAAAGCCATGTATAAATCACGTGACTTTGCGCTTGTAACCATATTTCAAGTTGTCAGAAAACGATAGGGAACTTTTATCTACTCGCTAAAATATATTTTCTCTATTTGTTGACAAGTGCAGATAAGTAATACACGACCTAAAATATGATATAATAAAAGAATAGAAAGTCAAAGGTCAGATGATTTTTAAAAAGAATATCTTCCCTTTTTACACTAGAAAATAAAATTAGTTTGTTTAAAAATTTGAATTTAATAGTGTTGATGAAAAGGGATTACCTTATATTGATAACACGCAAATTTTTTCGATTTGTATGCAAATTTTCTGTGCATAAATTAAAGTCTACCTTGTCTGGCCAATTTGGAGAGAGCCTCTCGAAAGCCTTTCATATTGCTCCGTTTATTTACTTTAACCCAAACCAGGGTCGTCTACAAGATTGTCTGATTTCCAATGCACATTGTGTAATATGAAAAAATCGACAAGGTAAAAATAATAATTAAAAAGCCTTTGAGTAGAGTCGTGGGTTAAGAGGTATTACTCAAGTTTCGCTAAAGACGATTTATAAGTTTTGAAAAAGTTTTTAAATATAATGTGATTAATGAGACAATTAAGTAATAGATATTTGGAGCATAGGGCGACAGAGCGAAAAGAAGAATCATCAGTTGTTATCGAGCGGTCAGTTGAATAAGAATCCCGAGTGTAGAATTTGAACAAAAACGATCATCATACTGTTTTGTTTTGCTGATTTATATCTCTTCAATCTCTAAATAAAACTACACTTGAAAATTGTGTGCTGCATTGATAATTTATATGATTACAGTCCTTGCGTTATAAACATATTATTTTTAATTGCAGTATAAGTAGCTAACTTTAGTCATGATCGGATACATATTAATCATTTTCATTGCGTAAGATTCTTTTGCTTCGGATGCATTGTACAAACTGCGGAACGAGTGAAACCAAAAGTGAATTCTTAATTCATTCTTTGTGAAAATAGAGAAGCAGGTGCTTCAGAAGAATATGGAATAATAAAAATTGTTAGTGCGTCAAAGTAGAATTAGCGATAAGAGAAAATAAGTCATCCACTTAAATAAACGTATGCACTTGAAAGACTTACTTTAATCTCTCTCGTTGGAGAAACACAAATTCGCAGTTGCATTCCAGAATTTGAGATATATAATTTGATTTGAATTTATGACGTAATATATTGTAAACTATTTGTACAAGATGAGAAAAATATTACTTATCTTTCTACTGATTTGTGTGCTTAGTGCTGGTGAGTTTTTTCATGTAATAGAATAATTATAATTATCTTTATCAATAATATGTACAAGTCTATAGAAGACATTGCACAATATAAGTGTTTATTTGATAAAACTCTTAGTGCCATCATTTATAACATTTTTTACACTCACTTGTATCGTACTAAAGTAAGATTTATCATGCGGATATACGCAAGATAAATTATGGGCTAAGTTTGGAAGTTAATGACAATTTTTGAGCTCTGGTATTTTTCTCAAAAAAGAAAATTGTTGAGGGAGGTGTTATGTGCACAGCAGCTAGCTCCTCATTTTTGGGCCCATAAAATACCCAAAAACCGCAATATCGAAAAAAAATATTACCGAAAATATTGCCCGAAAATAGTCCTGAATTCTGGAGTAGTTTACTTGTCTAAAAAATGTTTTTCAAAATTGAGGGTGGTATTCAGTGATAGGGGTTAATTTTAGGAAATTTATTTTTGCGTATTTTACGATCACGAAAATAGCCCAAAATTCTGGTATAGTTTGTTTGGTTAAAAAAAATGTTTTTTAATTGGGGGGTGGTTCTCAGAGTTAGGGGTTGAATTTGGGAAATTGATTTTTGTGTATATAAAGAGCCCGAAAATAGCTTGAAATTATGGAGTAGTTTTTTTTTCGTCCAAAAAGTATTTTTCTAAATTGTGGGTTACTTTTCAAAAGATAGGGGTTGTTTTTTCGAAAATGGGTTTTTTGTATTTCAAGAGTCCGAAAATAGTCCGAAATTCTGGTACGATTAGATTTTTTAATTTAAAGGGTTTTATCGACTGGCACTCACCATCTCCACCTGCAATTTTGTTTTTTGAGAAAAATATTGAGATATTTAAGATTTCTTCCCACATTCTGGTAGTGCGTTTATCATTTTCTTTTGAAGTTGTATACAGGCTAAAAAATTCATATTGTCAAGAGAATTTTTTTTATGGAATTTTTTATTTTTCTCTGAAATGATACAAGAAATAAAATACGAGTGAAAGAATTTTATAGAGAACTTTTTTAACTTATCTTATGATTTTCTTTTTATCTGTCCTTTGTTGCAAGAAAAATGCATTTTGCACATTTTCTAAATTTCCTGTTGTGTATTTCGAAAGAAGATGATAAAAACGTATAATATAATTTTATCCTGGAAAGATTCTGCGACTTCAAAAAAAAAAAAAAAAGAAATTTGCAACCCAGGCAAAGCCAGAATACCTAGATACGTTTCTTGGGTCGCTGAATTCAAATCCGGGGTCATCTTTACCCTAGTAGGTCGGGATGAAGGTCAAGTGAAGGTCAAAATGAGAAAACCGTTAGATCGGAGATAATTACTACTTTAAAACATTTTGAGGTTGCTGAATCCGAATCCGGGGTTAGCTTGACCCCATGAGGTCGAACTAACAAATATCAAGGTCATTCCAAGGTCATGAAGAGAAAAAATCATTGCATCGGAGGAAACTGCTCTTCTATTTTCATTTCATCCTAACGAATTTGTCCAAACAGAGTGTTGTTGCAATTTTTGAATCGTTACAATGAATATCGGGAATGATGTGGTCAAATTTATACACCGAATTCTGCTTCAGCGATCCTAAAAACTAATAAGTATGATCCTTTTGCTTGGGTTGCAGAACATTTTTTTGTAGGGCTGTTATTTTTGAATACGATTTTTTTTTTTCAAAGAAATAATTTGATAAAATTTTATATTTTCAGTTCAGAGTTTTCAGCTTAGTCGTCCATTAGGGCTATTGAATAAACCTGGAAGAATTGCAAAATTGTTTGGAAAGAATAAAGACACAAACTCTGAAGTAACTCCAGAACCTTCAGTTGGATCAAATGAAACAAATCCTGAAATGAACGGTAGTGGTTTAAGTTTGGGTGCAATAACAAGTGGTATAACAAGTGGTATAACAAGTGGTTTGAAAAGTGTAAAGAGTGATGTAGATGGTTTAGTTGATGATTTAGCGGATGGTTTAAGTAACATGAATCCGGTAGCTCTTACCAAATTTCTCGTTGAACAAATCAAATTTTTCGAGAATAAGGTAATGTACATTTTTGATGACCAAGAAAACCCTGTTCTACTTAAATTGGAGATTCCTGACTTTAACTTACTTAATCTTATGCCAAATTTGGATAAAACGGTTACCTTTTCATTGTACGACACACAAGGAGGAAACAATAGTTTCGATATATTGAAGGTTGATGATGATGATGCATTGAAAAACAGTCGATTTAGCATGAATCGACCTACGGTTTTCATTACTCATGGATTTTTAGCGTCTAGTAATGGTACTTCTGTAACTCTGGTTCGGGATGGTAAGAATTTCATAATCTAAAGTATTGTTTTTTTATAAATATTAAATACTTTTGCAATTGGAATTCAGAATATTATTTCAATAAGTCAGTTAGTATTTAGATCAATTTAAAAATTTTATTTGCGACATGAACAAATGAAATAGGAAAATATCAATATATTCAAGGAGAAACAGAATGACTAATAAATTTGTCAACTGAAATGACATTTTATCTACGGTACCATTGTACCATAAATATTGAGTATTTAAATAAATAGCACTTTCAGAGTTCCATTGTTATCTGCAAAAGCCTTGAACTTCTATTTTGAGTTGGTCGTGGAAATGCTTTTAAAAATTTTAAAGTAATGTTTTTGATAAAGAAATAATTATTCTACTTAGATATTAGTTTTACGATAGATAATTTTTTCGAAAATCAATTTCTAACTGGAATCTATGTTACAGCTTTTCTGAAAAAACGTGATTTTAACGTCATCGCTGTCAATTGGAGCCCATTATCAGTTGGATCTTACACAGTTGCCAGACTTATGGTACCTAGGGTTGGAACTCACATAGGAAATATGATCAATTTTCTCTATAAAAACGGAATGGATCCTAAGACAACAGAATTAATAGGTCATTCCCTTGGCGCACACGTAATGGCATTTGCGGGACAAACTGCAACCCAAAAAGTAAATCACACTATAGGTATGCATATACTCTTTTTTAGTTAAGCACAAATTAGAACCAAAGAAATATAGTGGGAGAAAAATTCACTGAATATCGAAAATACAATTTTAGATTATTGAAATTCTTCATTTCAGCCTTGGATCCAGCATGGCCACTTTTTGTTCTTCTCAGCGATAATCAGAGAATTTCTGATGATGATGCTCATCATGTGGAAGTTATTCATACAAATGGTGGATTATTAGGCCTGCCAAGTACCAGTGGTGATTACGATTTTTATCCGAATGGGGGATTCTTTCAAAATGGCTGCAGTGGAGAAATCTTTTCTGCATGTTCTCATAGTCGATCATACAAATATCTCGCAGAGCAAATCGAAGAGACAGGTCCAGATTTTTATGCAGTTCAGTGCGATACGTACAAAAATTTTAAAACAGGACACTGTGCAGAGGGCAATAATGTAACAATTATGGGTGCCTTGGACAGAGTTGGTGCAGAAAAAGGAAACTATTATCTTGATACGAAGAATACGGAACCTTTCGGCTTAGGTTTCATTTTCCCATTTTACTAAAACGCAGTACAAAGCGAATTAAGTAATTAAATTGTAATATGAAAGATTACCTAGTAGTTTTAATAATAAATATTATTTCTGCCCTTACACCATTTTCAATTTTCTCTTCCTTTGTTAATTATTCAGAACTTTATTTAATTTTGAAAGTAATACCCCGTTCTAGTTCTAGTTTCGCAACCTAGAGATCTCCACCCACAGGAATTTATGAATTTACCTTCAGTATTAAAAGTACCCCTGATTTTAAATCTTCATGGATCTCATTCACTTGTGGCTAATGTATCCATTTGTCCTCCATTTGAAATCAAGTTATCGAATCTCAAGTGAGTCGATTCATACAAGTAATCCATGAACGGATGATTACCCTCAGGGGATCTCTATCTAATGCCGAGGCCATACGAAAATATTTGTTCAACAATATTTTTCAGAAACACTTTCTTTAGTCAGTTGACTAAATAAACTAAAAAAACAATATGAAATTTATTCAGAAGAAAAGTTCCTTTCTCATATGATATTTCACTCTTTTACACACAGAATTTCGACCAAATATATGCAATTATTTATGCCAATTTTCTGTGCATTTATTTAGGTCTCACTTACTTGTCTGATGAAAAAAAACTATTGGTCCCGTTTATTTACTTTTGCCAAAGCCAGGGTCTTCAGCATGATTGACTGGTTTCGAATGCAAATTAGGTAATAACATATTAAAGAGTAGATGAGAAGAATATAGTGAAAAAAAAGTCTTTGAGTAGAGTCAGTTATGTAATATTACTCAAGTGTCATTAAAAAAGCTATAAAACAATATTTATACCAAATCAAACTTCTTTTTAGTTTTTTTAAGCTTACTATTTCAGTAACTGTCATAACGTTTCAGAACCAGAAACTGCTCCGAATTTGTAAAATTGGACAGTAGGAAAGTTTCGTCTAAAAATACACATACTAGATATTATATTAAAGATAGTATATTAAACAAAAGTATTTTTATGTAACTGTTTCTGATGACGTAATATATGCTAATCCAAAACCAAATTTTAATCAATTCTCTATTCATATCCTCTGACTAATAAAGTCGAGAAAAGTAGTCTATAAGAATCATAGAAACTGAATATTTTTCTAATACATATTTTGAATAATAGGTAATATTTTGAAATTAAATTGTTATATTATAATTATAAAATAATCAATCTCATGGTTTCTTATAAATTTGAAAAGCATCGAATCACCTCGAAACTTCGTGGAACCAATTCATTGGCAATGCCCTTCACAGCATATGGAAATTTCCCAAAAAAATTGTGAAAGTAAGGCAAAGTAATCAATACTGTATATAGATCTCGCAAATATCGATTCGCAACCTTCCTTAATTACCTACTTGATACAATTTTTTCCACCAAAGGTTAAATGACGATTGAAAGAGTTAGGCTGTATTTATCATTGTTTTTTTTATATTCTTTATGCATCTATTTTTGAATATTAACTCCCCTTATAAATTTAATAAAAGTCAATAAACGCCATTCCACCGGTGGCGGAAAAAATGGTATCAAGAGGGAAGACTCAGTATTTCTTTAAAACCTGCAATTCTAAGACCGCTGTTCTGAATTTGGAAGCAGCAATTTGCAACAACATTCATTTCCCAATGCATTAATGACTAGGTTCCTCGATTTCTTGAAACCTGTTGATGGACACTTCCCCTGATGAGATCGAAAGTGGCATGATCGACGCGTCCTATAAAGAAAAAAGACATCTACGTGCGTGATCTGGACGAAGAGGACGATGTTGATGTCAAAAAGAAAAAGTGAAAGGTTGTCTCAATCCCCACGCAATCTGAATTCCCTTTAGTAACAAACCGATCTCGCCCCCTTGACGAACACACGCGTGCGGCCTATCGCCGAGAGCGAGAGCGTTTTTCATTCACACTTTTTCCAATCTAGCAGTGCCCAATATTAGAAAACGGAAGACATTTGATAATTATTTAAAAAATTATTATTTAGTCAAATTGAACAAGGGGGTGATTATGGAAGGGTGAATATGAGAGGGTGTGAAAGTGACTTAGTTTATTGTGAAAAAAGTGAATGTTTATAAGTGTGTTTTGTCCCCTTTTATTCTTGAATATATGCAATCAGTTTTATCAACATTATTTTTTGAAATCCTCCCGATTTTAGGATTGCTAAAGAATCATCAAAGAAGGCTTGAGGGAAGTTATCAATGCTCAGATGGCTTCTATAGACACTCGGATGGCTGCAGATTCTGCAGAAAGGGCGAGAGAGAAATCTGAGATAAAAATGAGTTCGATGGAAGAGGAGTACATGATCGAAAAAAGAAGAACTGCAACCCTTAAGGAGTGCTCGGAAATTCTTCAAAAAGAAGCATCTCCTCGATATAGCAGGGATATTTTCAAAAAACTTTTTCAGGACGAGGTATTTTTTAATTAATACTAATACTTCATGCAATTTTCATACATTTTTATGTTCTTAATTGAACTAAGTTTCAAATTTTTTTAAAAAATTGAATCAGAAAGTTGAAATTGTACGTATTATAGTAACACATTTTTATTATAGACACTTTCAAAGTTTCAAGCTTTACAGATAGAGAATTTTTAACTATCGAGTTTAAAATATTATATTTATATTGGCTAGATTCCTATGCCAATATTTTTCATTTGAAAAGGTCAATCTCGCTTTAATTTTCCATTTTTAACACTTATCTGAAGTCTTTAAAATTTTAGGATTCCAACATTTTGTTTATATCTCTTTCTGAAAGAAGCATCAAAAAACGTAGATTAAAAAATTAATTCTATTTAAACGGATTTTTAATATAGATTTCAATCGATTAAATTATTCAAATAAATTTTTTATAAAGTGTTGAAACTTGTTCGAAGAATTGCACACGTAACGAAGATAATACATTCAATTTTTTTGGACAGTAGGAGTTTCGAAAAGTTATATTTAAGTTTGCATATTATCAGCCTAAAGTCAATAAAAAATTTAGAAGAACGACCGAATTCTGTGAAATGATATCCGAGGAACTTTTTGAATAAATTACAGACCTATCTCTAATTCTCTGAATACTAAAATCTGAAGACAATTTTAAAGGGGACAATCGGTAACATTTTGACTTTATAGATATTTAATCATAATACAAATCTGATAAACCATTTAGTAGATGAAATAATCCCTCAAAACATTTTCGAAAAAAATCATGTTAATTAAACAAAGCTTTGCATTTTAGTTCAACCAAAGATTTTTAATTTATTAATATTTATACTGAAACTTTTTTCTTTTATTTTATTTTCATTTACTTCCTGCATTTGGAAATAAAAAATTTAAATTATGAAACTGCAATGGATTTTAAAAGTATTGTAAGGGATTTCATTCAAAATTTAAAGGGTTTTAAGGATTCTCAAGAGATTTGAAGATATTTTAAGTGACTAAGGAATTTTAAGACATTTGAGGATAATTCAAGGTGACGTAAAAAAGAAAATGGCTGAATTTAACATTTAAAATATTCAACATGCGCATGTTGACTATTCTAAATGATACACAGAAAAAAGTCTAGTTTATGTTACCTTACTCTATTTACTTACTAATTTACTCACTAATTTACTTGCTGATTTGAGTTACCTTAATTTAAGTCCTTTTTTGGACATAACGCTAGATTTAAGCTAATCTTGGTCTTATTTTAAGATTAAGATGGGATTAAATCTATAGAGATAAGTCTAAAAAGGGACTTAAATTAAGGTAAATTAAATTAAGCCTCTAACATAAACTAGACTTTTTTTCTGTGTAAATTGAGTCATTTTATTTTTTGCGTGTAGTTTAAAGAATTCCAAGAGATTTTAAGCGATTTACAAATATTTAAAACGACTTCGACTTAGGCTGAAGTTTCAGACGAACTTTTTATTTTTTTTACAATAATTTCAATAGAAAGCATATAGGAAATATTTTTGTAAAAAATATTGCTAACTGACGATAAGAAATCTTTAATGAAAAAAGAAAAATTCGTATTTAAAAAACTGAACAAAATTCACAAATACTTAAAAAATTTCTTAAAAAATCCTCAGCACATAAATAGACGTTTAAATTTATATATATATATATATATTTTTGTTTTTGAAACTTTGAAAGTGTAATTCAAACATTCTAATTTCAGATTTGAAAAATATAGAAAGTTATAATCAAGCAGCTTAAAAGCTGATTAATTCAAGAATAACTCGATAGAAAGCAGTAGAGAAATAAATTTATATAATCTTTCCCTTTGATATTTCTTAGTAAAATTCTGGTAAAACTAATTCTAGCTAAAATGTGAATTTATACATTTTTTGTGTTTAGGAGATAAATTTACTTCTGGGTAGCAAACTAATTAGTTACACTTTTGTGAATAATAAATGATGAAATATTTTTTTTTCTATGAAATCGATAGTAATTTGAAATACACGTGTATTCTTCACGAAACGTGGTTGGCTTATTGGAGGTGAGGTGAAGAAAATTGAGGTGCGATCTATTCAGCGGTTTAATCTCTATTCTCCGGTTTAATCAAGGTGTTCGATTGCCTGAGGCCCGAGACCTTGGTTTGCCTCCAGCGTTTTCAGATGAAGTAGGGAGAGCCTCGAGTAATCAGCCTTCTTCTAATTCCTTTTCTATTTTAATTAGCAAAATTGACGCGATGACGATGATACTATATAGCAGCTACCGAATACCGCGCCGAGGCACGTGTCGCGATTGTGTACCTGGAATTATACCTCTTTGCCATTTAATTAATGGCAGAACTAAGCAAAGATCAGCGGCATAACTCTCGATCTTGTCATTTGATCTAGATTCCGGATCAACGTCCCTGTTATGTTAATAATACAGCAATAGAATCAAGAGATATTTGATCCAGTTTTATCCTTACCTTCGTTTTTTTATACAATTAACGAATAATTAGATTATATCGTTAAATTTAATTTTCTACTCTCTTATAGTTTCTTACTAATTCAAATGGTGCTACTAATCCATTAGAAACCAGGACCAGTCCCTTAAAACTCCTAAAAATTTCTTAAATTACTAGAAACCTCTAAAAATCCCACGAAAATTTTTTTAATTGGTCAATATTCTTTAATAATATAACAAAAATGGAAATTATTTATACAAAAGTTTTAACATTACAGATGTTTGAAGAACAACTTAATTAGTAAAACTACTAAATAGTAAGTTGTTCTTACCAATTCAATTTGGTAATAGGAGACTTTACAATTTTAATTAGTATAAAAAGTGGAGAAATTACTAATTCAGTATTCAAATGTATAAGACTACTAATTCACTTAGTCAAATTCTTACTAATTTAGAATATAACAAAAATGATTAAAGTTACATTAAGGTCGGTGTTCAAAAAAACTATCGGTTGATGTACAGAAAGAGAAATGTATTCTCAGCTCTGTGAAATCTTTAATGTTAGTACTTAAGCATTTTAATATTATAAGAACAAAAATCTTTATTATTTTTGGAACAAGATTTATGCCCCGATATCAGTATAAATATGACTTTCACATCCAGCAGCTCAATTAAACCTCATTAATATCTCAATCCGAGTCTTTAAAGATAAAATAATTTAACATTTTTAAATTACAAGAACAATCTCGTGAAGCCGAAAGCGAAATTGGTCATAAACGTCACTAATGTAATTTTTGAAAGGCCACCAAGTCATAAAATCTGCGGCAGTCTCGATTTTATTATTATCAACGATATGTGGGACGTATCATGCCTGAGACAAATGTGAGAAAGGGTGGGATAACCAAACATCAAGATTGGCTCTTGTTCATGACATTGACCCGTTTCTCAATGATCGAGAGCAATAATAAACCGGATGTAAATTGTAAATATAGATGTGTGCGAATTTCTATTTAAATTGTAAATTAAAAGTTTCATGTGATGATCAGAATACACGTGATAAAGTTAAATGATATAAATATGGGTAAAGCTAAATATATAGAGCTAAATGCGAGAAATATACCTTCGAGGTACAAGTGATTAAATGAAACTTTCGTACTACTTTTCCGATACTGAAACCTTGGGTCACGTAGACAAGTTACACGTAGTACCGCACCTGAGGCGCGTTAAGTTGATCTAGAATGGATGATTCATGATAACAGACAACCACAACCTTTAGGTCTTCCTGGGAAAACTGTTTGTCCTTTTCGATCAAGACGGAGACGAAAAACTTAAGCAAGATGAATGGATTCAATTCTTAAAAGGGAGACTCACGTAAGTGCCTCTCTTCATTCGGTAAAGTTGTTTATTTTGTGTCCAATAATTGATAAGAAACAGATTATTATTGTTAATTGACAAAGAAATCGTTGGATGACATTGAATGATAAAATATTGTACAAAAAAAGGTCCAAAAGTTGATTAAATAAACAATAAATAAAAATAAAAAATCCTGTAGGACAACTCACACAAGCCCTAAAATGAGAACATGTCCATACCACTAAATGACAGTGTCATGTTGAAGTCTCAATAATAATTTTAAATTGATGCAAATGCAAATGTAGATAGTAATTATACATTTTTATAGTGAATTAATTGACTCGTGAAACTCCTTTAAATTTCAAATTGGAATAATGTCATTTTTAGGAATGAAAAGCAGAATGAATTCGTCGATCAGATCGAGAGTGTCGCATACGCATTATGTGAAGAGAAGCCTGTAAATCCCACATCTTTTCGCCAAATATTTCAAGCGAAAGGGGTACTTAATTTGATTTTTTCTTCCATTGTTTTACCCTTTTAAATAAACATAAACTGTTGCTTAAACTATTCCATTATTTTTTAGATAGCAGACAAATTATTCCGACTGATAGATCAAGAAAATTCTGGAAGTGTAGCACTACAGCAAATAATGGAATTCCTTTCAAATGTCACCAGCACAAGGTATGACTAGGATGACAAGACTTAAAATATAATTATTATTTTTTTAAATTTATCCTAATTTTTTTCGATAGGTCGTGTGTTGGTATCGACCAACATAATCTAGAGTGGCTGGAAAAAATATTCAAGCAAACCGTCGGCAATGAACGAGAAATTCGTCGAGAAGAGTTCAAGAAAATTGTGGTTTCAAAAAATGTGAGTTAAAATATTTATATCCAAATTCAATTCTAGTTTATGAACATACTTTGTACAGTCTCCTGCATTATTATATCATGCTGATATTTTAGCACAAGGTTAAACTTGAAAGCTTTCTCTTACTTTGCAGCCCTTCTTCACGGAAAGGGTCTTTCAAATTTTCGACAAGGACAATTCTGGCACAATATCCCTACAAGAGTTTCTTGATGCGATGCACCAGTTTGCTGGTAAAACACCGGATGACAAAATCAGATTCCTATTTAAGGTGTATGACATCGACGGTGAGCTATTTCTATGTCCATAAACGAGATCGCGTAATAAGAAATTACAATTAATACAAACTATCCATAAAAACAGGATCTGGTTCAGACATTGCGAAAATAATTCTGCCCATGTATCACATTCGAATTGAGAATAATTTTTAGTTTCACCAGAATACGCCTTTGCCAATGATTTGTACTTATGATCATTTTTAAACTCGTTATGTTAAATATGTATCTTGATCTACAATATTTAGAAATATTTCGAAGAATTCACAATATTTCAAGTGACTCCAAAGATAATGTGGGTTCTAATTTTGAGATTGCAAGAATCTATTTTTGATATAATCGCAACCTCTTTCTTATGATAAAATATAGGATCATAAATTATGAATATGATTTTATTCTGAACAGTATATTCAGATTTGATTTTCATCAAAAGGGGACGGTTTGATTCAGCTTCGAGAGTTGGAACATGTGATGAGAGCTTGCATGGAAGAAAATGGGATGAGATTTAGCGAGGAGCAGATAGAAGATTTAACATTGGCCCTTTTCGAAGATGCTGATCAAGGAAATCGGGGTGCGATTACTTTTGAAGCATTGAAAAAGCAACTAGAGAAACATGATGGACTTTTGGAAAATTTATCCATTAGGTGAGGGACTTGACAATTTTTAATTCAACCTGATAGTCTATTTTGAACTCAAAAACTAAATCCTATTTCAATTGACAGTATAGACAGATGGATGGTACCTCCAAAACCAGAGCCAAAACGAAAATCTTTTCTCGGATTCCTGATGTCTTTACGTCCATATCAGCTGACGAAACCCTACATCAAGAACAATTACGTTTACATCACATTTCTTTTATTCTTTATCCTGATAAACTTCATTCTCTTCGTCTTAAGACTCTACCAATATAGAAATAGTAATGCATATGTTATGCTGGCTCGAGCTTGCGGTGTGTAAAATTGATTTGATGTTTTAGATATGACCAGTTTTATCTTTACTGCTGAAATAAAATTGTTTCTTTCAAATGCCATTTTTTTTAGGGCAGTGCTTGAACTTCGATATTACATTCAGTTTGGTATTGATGCTTCGGCAATGTATCACATTTCTACGAACTCATGGATTTAGTTCAATACTTCCTTTGGATCACCACATATATCTTCATAAAGTGACTGGGATGCTTATTGGAATTTTCAGTGCCGTTCATACTTTAATGCATCTACTAAATTTCGGTGAGAAGCCTTATGGTTCAATATTTGATAATATTTCTCCCTCTGAAAAAATGTTCTTTACACATAATTAAAATTTAAACAAACATTATAATTACATATTCTTACATATTTCTTTCGAGCGAAAAAATTTCGAATTATAATACTTTTCGCATAAAATGAAACGATCGAATTTTGGAGTTACAACATGAACCTAACACTTCAGAATATATTAGAATTTTAAATTGCACTCACTCGTTAAATGTTGGTAATTGCGAGTCTTGTCAAATTTGTCTCTACTCAGAAATAAAGTTATAATCAATTTGCTAAGACTTATCAACATTTGTTCAGGTATGGTGGTGGTAAATGATGAACAGTTAAACAGTTCTAATTACACGATGACGGAGTGGCTATTGACAACTAGACCCCATATGTTTGGATTAATAGCTGGAGGAGCCAATCCAACTGGTGTTATCCTTATCATCATTCTTACTGTGATCACTGTTTGTTCAATGCCATTTGTCAGAAGAGGAGGTTGTTTCGAGGCAAGATCCTAATAATGAAAAAAGTTATGGTAAGTATATTGAAAACTATAATAATGACTAAACAATATTTTGCAGGTATTTTACTGGTCACATTTATTATACATACCCTTTTGGATTTTAACAATTTTCCATGGACCAAATTTTTGGAAGTGGATATTGGTTCCTGGTACCATTTATCTTATGGAAAGAATTCGTCGTCTGATTTGGTTGCGGTCTCAGCGTGGCAAAACTTACATCAGTTCTGGCCTTCTTTTACCTTCAAAGGTCACTCACCTTGTCATTAAAAGACCACCGCATCTTGACTTTCGTCCTGGTGACTATGTATTCGTGAATATACCTGTAATTGCAAAATATGAGTGGCACCCCTTCACCATCAGCAGTGCACCAGAACAGGAAGGTAAATTTACATTAAATTTTAAGATTGGAATATTTTCCCAGAAATAAATCTGGAATAATAAATCATGATATTAATCTCATTTTAAAATAATCATTCTCTTTTAGATTATATGTGGCTTCATATTCGAGCTGTGGGCGAATGGACAAACAGTCTCTATTCTTATTTTGAAAAAGAACAACTGAAACTTCATCATGGAAACGTTTTGCCTGTTGATGGATGTGGCAATTTAAGGAGACTTTCGTAAGTTATTTTACAACTTCATCGAAAGAAACTCGGTTTATAAATGCATAGTATTATATATAATTTATAATACTTTTTTCAGATGTCAAGGCGCTTTGAAGAAGAGACCAGCTCTCCGCGAAAAAAAATTTTCCTTAGAATCCCTGGATGATCCTCGAGGACTTGATAATCCCCTTTTTGTTCCTGATGAAAATAAAACTTCCACGTCGAGTCCTACCATCAGCTCGACCAATAATACATTTTTCTCTACTAATGAACGTAAGAATGGTTCATAAAAAATTTTATTAATTAATTCATATAAATATTATTAAATTGATAGATAATAATTTTTTTAGAATCAAAGGAAAAAACTCCTCGAGAACGAAAATTGCATCAATTACTCCTGAGTAGTAAAATGCCTCTGGAAAAATCGCACTCAGTGCCTGACATGCAAACCAAGACCAAGAAACGAGCACGACTTATTGCGTAAGTTCGAATTTATGTTGAAAATATAAAATTCAGTTTAATTAAGTCAACATCAGGAAAATTAAAATGATGCTATTGAACTAATTAGCTGATGAGTATTTCATAATTAACGACTTAATTATATGATTAATAATTCAGAATTCTTAAACGATTCATAATTCAATTAGCAATTAATTAATCCGTAATTAATTGGTTATCAATAAAAATATTTTCCCTAGTCTTCGTGATTATATGAGATCTGAATCCGAAAAAAGTTTCGACGAATGTCAAATTCGACGTGCAAGACTTAAATCTTTGGGATTGGCTTACTTGAGTCCACAGAATAAATCACTTGCTCAAAGTTTTCGTTACATGAGGACAAAACCAACTATTATTGCATTTAAGACACCGAGTTTGGAAAATTGCGAATATGAAGTTCCATCAAGCAATTCATGTAAGTATTTTTTTTTAATTAATTAAGTAATCCGAATCACTATTATTTAATATAATTTTTTTTCTATTTCTTTCTTTAATTCTTTTTTTCTTTTCTTTCAATTTTTTTTTGTTCAAATATTCTGACTTAAATTATTTTTAAGCTCCTTCTGTCAATGAATCGGTGAAAAAAGCACCTCCAAGTCCTTTAGCTTTACCAGAAGCTGCTGCTGAGGAAGGTCGAGTAGGAAAATCTCCTGAAAAAGAAACTAGAGTAAAAAACTTCATGGAAAAAAGCGGGGAATTTTCTTGTCAGTCTTCTATAAATTATCCAGTTGGAAAACCCCTCGAGGTAAGTTAATTATTACATTATATTTAATCGAATTTATTCAAATTAATCAAATCTACCTAATGACATTTTCCCCATTAATTGATTTCAATAACTACTTTGAAATTCTTTAGAAAACTTGAAAAAGTTTCCTTTATCATGATAAATTGAAGTTTATATTATTATGAATTAAAATTTTGTATAGATATACCTCGATGGTCCATATGGGGCCCCTTCCAGTCACATATTCCAAGCCCAGCATGCAGTATTGATAGCCACAGGCATCGGGGTCACTCCGTTCGCTTCAATCCTCCAGTCAATCATGCACCGATACTGGAAAGCGAGACACACGTGCCCAAAATGTTCCTTTTCATGGGCAAGCGAAATACCGCCTACGGTTATGCACCTGCGAAAGGTAAAAAAAATTCAATTCTCGGATAGAGTAAGTGTAGGTAGCAGATATTGCTCGTTAATGAAAGACCATTAAGAGCAAAGGTCACACTATTCACATAATAATAAACCATAATCTGTTGATCTGACAGTATCCTAAGTGGTTTCCTAGGCCCCTAGCAGTCATTTTGATTGATCAGTAAAAACATTCAAAAACTTCAGAAATGACTACACCACATTATTAAACATTTTTATATTCTGATTTAAAATTGCATTCAATAAATTCATTTTTTCAGAATTAAATTTTTAAGAGTTTTGAAACAAAGTTCATACCTCAAATTTCGATTCCTTCATTTTACTAAACAAATATTATAATTAGGTATTTTCTCAATCTGTAGCGTAATTCACTTTTTAAATAGACATATGCATTTAGACCAAAAAAATGAATTATTTTAATACTTTTTTTGTAAAATGAAGAGAATGAGTTTTGAGAACAGATTTTTAATTCCTCGTTTTATGGAAAAAGCATTGAAACTAAACATTTTTTGGCTCTATAGACACATTTCTATTTCTAAAATAAGTACATTTACAGAACGAAAAAATATCTAATTATATTTGAACTGCAAATTTTGAAGATCAAACATTTAATCAGGAAACTTTGTCTAAAAATGATTTGTATCTTAATATTAACCGGAGGCTAATCGAATTCACCACGCCTTTTTGTATCACATTGCAATCAGTATCATGAAGAACTACAAGTCAACTTTAGTCAGCTACAAGATTTTTTTCCTTAATAAGAATGTCAGATTATAAATACCAGCTCGTGTGTCATGTCACAATATTATGTCCTTTTCAGTTCCTACTGTTTATTTTTTAAAACAAGTTTTTATAAGAATGCAAAATATCTAGATCAACTAAATAGTTACAAGTAGATT
Source organism: Synergus laeviventris (assembly GCA_032275145.1). NCBI lineage: Eukaryota > Metazoa > Arthropoda > Insecta > Hymenoptera > Cynipidae > Synergus > Synergus laeviventris. The sequence continues at coordinate 8,647,691 of JAUESI010000018.1, read as the reverse complement.
ACATTTTTTTCAAAGAAACTTTAAAAGAAATCATTTTTTTATTATTTATTAAGCAAGAATATTTGTCTCATAATTATCTCCAAGTTGAAGCCAAATAAATACCCTCTACATTATTTTGTATTTGTCTTTAACATTGCGCTGGATAGAAAAATAGATTGATGAGCTCTAGTATTTTTGCTAGGGAATGAAATTAGGAAAGTAATTTTCCATTTTTCAATCGTATTGATATCATAATTTTCTCATGATTTTTTCACAAGGTCAACATCATAACGCGTTAGAGTAATTATGTTTTTTACCCAAAGGTGGATTTCTTTTGGATTAATCGAGATCAACGCTCGTTCGAATGGTTCGTTAACTTGCTCTCCCAGCTAGAAATGGAGCAAGCCGAACTTGGATCTACGATGGAAAGATTTCTAGAAATGCACATGTACATCACAAGTGCATTACAAAAAAATGACATGAAAGCTGTTGGTCTGCAACTCGCCATGGATCTCTTACACGAAAAAGTAGGCACAATTTCATTTCTCAGAAATATTCCTGGAAAAAAATATTGCATTATTAAAGTTTTTTTTAAAATTCTAATGCTATTAACGATATTCTTGTTTAAGGGTGTTGGAACAAAGTTCTGACCACAAAATTCGATTTCTTCATTATACTTGATAAATACTATAATTATATATTTTTTCGCTCTATTTAGATACTCATTTTTTAAACAGAATTATGGGTATAGAGAGGACAAATCTGTAACTTTAGTTCTTTTTGAGTAAAAGGAAAAGATTGAATTTTTAGATTAATTTTGAATTCCCAGTTTTACGCAAAAAGTATAAAAGTAAACAATTTCTCGCTCTACAGGCACATTTCTATTTTAGAACAGAATACACGTACAGATCGAAAAGATATTTAATTCTAATTATTGTTATTTGAATCCAACACTCTTAACACATCAAAAATAATGATTTATAAATATAACGAATTAATACTTTATCTTATTTTGAAACTCTGCTAAAACATTGAGTATACAACAAAAATTCTGAGAGAACATTACATTTTCACAAGATTGTCGAGTTCGGAAGAAAATTAGGTGAAGAAAAAAGGTATCAAAGATCTTGACGACCTCCCCTGAAGATATTTGCGATATTTGGCTTTTCCCTCTTTTTGTACACATTATTCGTTGTTGCTTGGAATTTCTCACCTCGTTAACTCTTTTTGCATTCAGGAAAAAAGGGATCTCATTACCGGGCTGAAGACTAGGACCAATGCGGGGCGTCCAAACTGGGACAAGGTCTTCAAGCAGCTTCAGGATCGAAAAAAGGGAAAGGTGACGGTCTTTTATTGTGGCCCACCGCAGCTAGCAAGAATCTTGCGGTATAAGTGTGATCAGTTTGGTTTTAGTTTTCGAAAGGAATCCTTCTAAAGAGGGAGATAAAGCCTACCACGAAACCAGAGCGAACTTTCTCTCTTCCTCTTAATAGTCTTCGAATACTCGCTGATGTTGATACCCCTTAAGGATTAATTATCCATGAGATTATGTCAGAGATTGATGTCATGAATGAAAAATGAATGTGAATTGCCTTCGCCGATGATAAATTCCCATTGAACCTGTAAAATAAATTCTTTGGGGTGAGATTATTTTGATTATTCTTTATCTTGATGACATGACCATTACTATTCAAAAAGTTCTAAATTGCAAAAATTTTCTATAATAAAGATTTTTTGCATTTTCTATATGACTTGATGCAAAAAATAAAGAAATTCCATTTTAGCGAATTAAATTTTCAAAAGTAGAAAATATTTTTAAGGATTCTTAGAACATTTTCAATAGTTAGTAGTCTTTTGTATGACTTCTCACATCGAGGAGAATAAATTCGAAACGAAGCAAATTGTATATAGTATTAGGTCTTAGAATCGTGAATCGATCTAATTTATTTTTAGAAAAGAATGTTCAGTTTTTGTGCATGTATAATTATTGTGTGCTTCGCAAGTATAAAATGTATGTTGCAATGTTTTAGTGTTTTAAACAAAAAGTAGTTTTGTAAAAAATCAGTAGTTACAAAATAATAAGAATTGTGAATCATACCTTTTGAAGATTTATTTAATATGATTCTTAACCCTTGAAATTTCATGAATTAGCCAAAGCGTCACCAGAAAAGCCAAAATATCAATTTGTCGGTCTGTCATACTTCAAAATTACTCTTGAAATTTAATTTCAGAACTGCCAGAAGATGATTTTTCAAATAGTTTTAATTAGCTTTCATTTTTTTAGGCTCTTGTTCATTTTGAAATACATATTTTTCAGTTGACGAAACATCGAAGTGAACTTTGCTTCAAACTGTAAATTCTCATACTTTTATTTTTTTTTATAATTCTATTTGGAACCTCAAAAATAATTTTCATACAATTTTAGTAGGATCTAAAAAACGTCTAACTGGATAGAGAATCATCAATCGCTTAGGATTCTGCGAGTAAAAACTATATAATTCATAATATCATACAATCTTAATTACAATTATGGTGCGAAATGACTAGAGTTTAATTCTCAATCTTTTCTTAATTAACGAATCTATGCTGTGATCGATTTATTCTAAGCACGTATTAAGACTCTGTCCATATCATATTATTAGAAAACAAATAGATTTGTTAATTAAGGGAAAAATAAGTATAAAATTTGAAGAAAGATATCTTCTGAAGTTGATTAACAATTATAAATTATCAATCAATTATCAACAATTATAAAAGTAACATCTGTATTAAATTGAGTTGGAGGGACGAGTGTTTCTTAGAGAAAACAGACATATTTTCAACTTATCAGTAGATGGAACTCATAAGCATTGAGGCCTGATTACAATAAGTTATATTAAATTCACAAGGATGTTGGAACCAAGGTTCGCCATCGACTTGCATGGCACAAGATTCAACAACTCTAATCTGAAATAAAATTATATTTTAATATTGGTATTAGAAAATTAAAATATATATAATAGTTAACATGTGAAGAAACGAATAATATCTGTACCTTTACATTGTTGGCCTGGCCAAGTCGATAAGGTTGTGACAGTCCAACTTGCAGCTGGGCAATATGAAATGATGAGAAAAGAGCGACCACTTCAAGTTTGCCATCATCAATACTTTGCTTCTCCACACTGCTATCATCTATAAATTAAAATTAAAATTTAGCAAATAAAAAATTATTATTATAATTTTCATAATTCCAAGGGATAACGAGAGATTCATCTTTTTAAACTAATATTTCAATACCTTCAAGACCCATTCCCCAGAGATCCACCCCCGCACCCCACGAAGGAATGTTTAAGACTACGATGCTTTCTATTGAAGGCAAATCTACTCGTTTACCATCTAAATAAACTTCAATCCGCTTATCCAAATCCTTATATTCTCTCTCAACAGCTTGTTGAGTTCCAAAGCAGAGATATAGAAGCTGCAATTAATTGAAAAAGTCACAACACCCATTTACATGTTCTTATCTATTTTTATAGAAAATCCTACCTTGTTGAATATTCTATGACTAAAAAGGTAGAAGCGACTTTCACGCGTCCTGTGAAAATTTAGAGTCACCTGAGCATCAACCCCGATACTCAAATAATTGTACATGAATAAATGTTGCTGAGATCCTATGAAACCAAGACTACTTCCCGAAGGCTTTATGGTGACGTTCCATCTGGTGAATTAAAATTAGAAACTTGACTCGTAAAAGTTGAAGAAAGGAAAGAGAAATTTCATTACATACCTATCGAGATTTACCTTGCTTGCCATCTGAATTCGTTGCAAAATTTCGCCTGGATCGAGATCCGATTCGTGCTCTTTTCCCCAGCCGAGAACTCGGGAAAGATCATTGCCAGTTCCCAGGGGTAATATTCCCACAGACGGAACAGGCTATGAAGAATTTCAGTTTATTATTACATATCAATAATTAAAGAATTAAATATTATCAAGAAGTTTATTCTACTAGGCTTCGAACTGCTCTAAGACGATAATATAAGTGTCTAAAGTGTCTTATACAAAGGTTTGAACTTACCTCAAGTCGAAGCTTATGAATCGAATTCAAAAGCCAGGCTATTGTGCCATCTCCACCAGCAACAAGAATGTTACAAGGAGTATTGCCTAATAAACGACACCATTCAAGTGCAGCTACAGGATCCCGCTCAGCGAGATCTACTACTTGTGCCGGATTAAGCAATCTTCGAAATAATGACAGAATTTCTTCTCCATCGTTATTACCCGATTTTCTATTTGCTGATAGAAATTAGAAATAGACCTCGTAAATATTTTTCAAATTGGTTTATAAATCTATTGTGTTTTAAAGAAAAATATATATTACCAACAACAATAAGAGGGTTCCAGTCTTTCCACGTGGGCGGAATAATAGATCGAAGTCGAATTCGACGTCTCATTGTACTTCGTTTATTAATTACTTCTAAACTTCCTGGTGGAATTATCATCAACTTAAATTTTCCAAAGTCGCAAATCTAAAATAAGAAGATATCTTACTTTAATATCTGTTTTATATTAGAATTTTAAGAATAGTAATTTAAAATTATATACCTCCTTGATAAATTCTTTGCAAGTTTCATGAACGCATCGCTGACACCAACAACACCAGAAATCTTTGAGACCTGGTTCTGTGTCGCATTCTTCATTACACACGTCACAAAGTGCGACGAGTGGTAAATTCCCTGCATTAACAAATTAATCTCTTACAGATGGTATTTTAATTAAAACTAAATAAAAATACTAGTACTCAACTATTTCTTTTTATAAATATTCTTGTGTGCATTCATACAATGCATACCTTTAACCCAATGATGTTTCATTGACTCATCATTTGATAAGGTTACAGCTTTGCATTTTAGCTTTTTATCAGCGACTTTTATGCAATTATGATCGGCACAGACTCCACAACAATCACAAATTAGTCCATCCATATTTAGTAATAAAACTTCGCAAATTGTACAATAAAAAACCTGTAACACATTTACTGATTAGATGTGATTAAAATTATATAAATAATTGCGAAGAGGAATGTTATTTTTAATTATAATAAGATATCATCTATATGAATGAGAAACCTTTGATATTCCTCGGATACTTTTCCAACTGTGTTTTTTGGTTGAATCTCTTATGTCGATATGCCGATCTCCTACCAAATATTTGATGACATTAAAAGTAAATGCAGCCAACAGCACTGTCGATATTGTTGGCAAAATTATTGAAGAGAATTCCATTTCAAACATTGTATGAATTAATTTCTGCAACAAGAATTTTATCTCAAATTTTCTTCTTTTAAATGTCGGACTTGTTTAAACTAATTTTTAAATTATGTACACATTGTATAAGACAAAAGACAAAAGTGAAGACAAAAGATCAATTTTTCATTGTCTTTTGTGGAAATAGGGAATCAATATAAATATACAGATATATGCGTATAAGCGAAAAACTACGCTAACCTAGAGTATAGAATATAAAGAAAGTGTACCATACAAATGGAGAAAGAACAATAAAACACTTCGTAGTTGTTCAATTATAAAAAGACTAATTCATATTTCCTGTAAATTTGCACATAAGCAGTTGACACTTCAATCATACTGAATTTTCGCCGGATTACGATAAGTAATCAAAATTAGTAAACAAAGCACACAGAACCAAAAATTTTCTTCATTCTAGGAGTTACGTATCTTTATTAGAAACTCTAAAGTGTTTTAACTGTGTCGAATACTATCAAAATCGATTTCATTTCTTATTTTAATTTAATTAAATGGAATTGTATAGCACATTTTCCATCTATCTGATAAAAAATCTGATCGATCTGTTTTGACACTTTTGGCACTTTCCACTTCCACGCTTTTGACAGAAGACCTTGAGGCGCATGGTTGGTTTGCCATTGGCTAGCAGACGACGTTACCAAAAGGCATTTATCTGAAGTTAACATTTTATGGAAAATTTATGTAAAAATTATGAACTGGCCATCTATTTTATAAATATTATAAATCTATCATTTTCCGATTAATGATAAATTATTTTTTATTCAGCCTTTCTAGGAAAATAAATGGAAAAACAGATATTTAAATGACATTTAATATTTAAATCAGTTCCAGGCCAGACCCAGACTGCCCAGACCGCCTAGACTATCGGCGATCACTGCTGCCAATATAAAAGAACATTTTCTAATCCGCGGGTAATTTTAATATCTGAAAACATTCAAGTTGAAAATATGAATAAATATAATTTAAAATTTGATCACAAAATGTTAAGTATTTTGCAAGAAATTTAAATTTATTTACTACATATGTATCTCCAAATATTTTCAAGAAATAAAGTAATAAAATTTTTAATTTTAAATTTCGTGAAAGATGGTTGGACATTCTGGCTTTAATAGTTTTTTATCTTTTTTATCTTCCGCAATGGCAGGCCAGCTAGTGGCTACTGGTGGCTACCTTCAGGCGGCAATTTAAGTTAGCTAAAAACTTCATATATGGACATCATCAGTGTTTTCGAATAAAATTCATACGAGGTAATATAGTGTCGTTTAGAGAAAATAAAACCGGACTTTGTTTTACATTGAAATTCGATAAATGTGGAATGCAGGAAAATACATTCTGCACTCTGTTTCCTGACGTGATAACTTGCTCTCTATAGTCTATACTCTATAGTAATGAAATAACCTATACAAACGCATCCACATACATTCTGCGGGCATCATTTGCGATCCAGAAGTGTATAAAGTATGTCATTGCAGATTATCGTCTCTTCTCTACCATCTCAGTAAAAAGTATGAGTAAAAAGTGAATTTCCTTTGAGCCTAAATCACGGCTAGCTTTCCATTTTCTCAATCCCGCGTCATGGCTTTGAACCGACCAAAGAAGAATTTGAAGCTCCAGGTCTCAACCGAAGCTCCTGTTAATTTGTAAGTTACAATTGTTACAAATTATTGCAAAAATTTAAATGTTAAATATATATAAATTTAGGTTTAAGAATACATTTTGATTTTCTGGCGTTTATGCAATTTGGGTACACCAACTGGTTTCCATTGAGTAAAATAATATTTCCTTTTTAAACGATTTTTGACCGTTAGAATCAATAGAATGAAAAATCATGTTAAGTGGGTATAATAGTATTCATATTTGAAAGTCGAAATTCTAAATATTTACTTATATGCTATGCTTTTGCAAAATTGTTGAATATCTAATCTCCTTGAATTGTGTTTTAAACTCCTTTAATATTTCTTAGGACGCCGCCAAGGAACTTAGACAAGAGAACTACGATAACAATAGATGAAAAAACTTTTGTAGTTGAGGCCGATGACCTTGAGACACTTTGTGTCCTAGGCCGTGGGGCTTATGGAGTTGTAGATAAAATGAAACATAAACAAAGTGGCACTATTATGGCCGTTAAGGTAAATTCTTATAATAAAATCTTTTAGATAGATAATATTATATTATTCTCAATTTACTTATTTTTATTTTCCAGAGAATCACAGCGACTGTAAACACTCAAGAGCAGAAACGCTTGTTAATGGACCTGGACATTTCAATGCGAAGTTCGGCGTGTCCTTACACAGTTCAATTTTACGGGGCATTATTTCGTGAAGGCGATGTGTGGATTTGTATGGAGGTTATGGACATGAGTCTCGACAAATTCTACATGAAAGTCTATCAAAACGAGAAATCTATCCCCGAGGATATCTTAGGAAAAATAGCCTTTGCCGTAAGATCCTCATAAATTATCAAAAAGGATTTTAGTTCTTTTTGAAAGCACCTCAAATTTTACTTAAGAAAAAATAGCGATAATTAATAATTAATTAACTTGCAGGTAGTAAGCGCGTTACATTACTTGTACTCACAATTACGAGTAATCCACAGAGATGTAAAGCCTAGTAATATATTGATAAATAGGAAAGGAGAGGTAAAGATCTGTGACTTCGGAATATCCGGTTATCTTGTAGATTCTGTAGCGAAAACAATCGACGCTGGCTGCAAACCTTATATGGCTGTATGTATCAAAAACATATTTTTTATGAATTAATGATCTTGAGTACATTTTTCTGACCATAAGGTTATTTTTAGCCTGAAAGGATAGATCCCGCCGGAAATCCTTCTCAGTACGACATCAGATCGGACGTCTGGTCCTTAGGAATTTCACTTGTAGAATTAGCAACCGGCACTTTTCCTTATGAAAGTTGGGGAACGCCCTTTGAGCAACTTAAACAGGTGGTAAAAGACGATGCGCCAAAGTTGCCAGCAGGAAAGTTTTCTTCCAATTTCGAAGAGCTTATTAACAAATGGTGAGAACTCGATTCGTATTACAGTACTCCAAGTAGGAACGTTTCCATTAAATTTGAATCAAATGCAATTTATTGTTTAATTTTATATTTCAGTCTAATGAAAGACTACAAAAATCGGCCGAACTACAACGAACTTCTGCAGCTAAGTTTCATAACCGAGCACGCTACAAAAGAAACGGACGTCACAACGTTTGTGGCCGAAATAATCGATTTACCTGAAAGAAACGAGACTATATAGTAGGAATATTTCAAATAGCTCCTGTTATAGAATCGCTACGTAATTACGCGCTTTGCACCCACCCACAATAAAAGCATCACCACATTGGATTGTTGTCACCTATAAACAAATTGTCATTCGCATCTGACAACTTGTACAACATTAGTGAAACGTTTGCAAACGAGATCAGTGATTTAATTGTGATCTCACGATCAAGGTATATTTAATTATTTGTTGCGTTTAGACGCGTGAATACTCTTTTGAAAGAGAACAAAAGTTGTTCCTACTTATCTAATGTTCCTCGCGATGATATAAGGGAACTGGATGTCCTATGTAAATCGAAAAATACTATTAATATACTGCCATTAAGAGAAAACTTAATTTTACGCTCAAAATGGCCTTGGACAGTCTTCACTGTCTTGCAAATTTAATAGATAACATTTTTTCTGATGAAAGGGCAGAGAAATGTTTATATTTTGGAGTAATCTCAAATTTTTTAATTGATATCTAGCTTTTGTGAGCTCTAATTAAATTAAATACATGGCATCAAAGATGGACTGTGTAGGCGATTATACTTTTTGTAGATATTATAGCCACTGATCAGTGATTATTGCATATTACTGTCACGTCTTTTTTTGATACAATCTACTAATGTAACACTGATTTACAATAAACGAGGAATCAAATTACATATATCTTTACTTATTTTCTTTTTCTGGCAGAGGCAATCAGAGACAGATCAGATATGTGGAATCAGGTGGAATATTCAATCTAGTGGTTTATATTTATTTTCCCTAACAGAGTTTCTAGGGAAAAATACTTA